>OY726519.1:119760455-120063701 GCA_963383655.1 Bathymodiolus septemdierum
ATGACTACCATCTTGTTAGTTAACATGTTATAGTTTTACATATACTATTCATGCTATACAATAATTTCTCTTTAATTATATATGAAAACCAGTGTGAAAATTCAAATTGTCAGTATGGCTTTTGTACCAATTACAACCAGTGTGATAATTAAAACTTCCAGAATGGTTGAGGTTCCCATGACAACCTGGGTGATAAGCAAAGTTCTCAGAATGCTGATGCTGATGTTCCAATCACAACCAAAGTCATATTTAAAAATGTCAGTATGGCTAATGTTCCCATGACAACCAAAGTGATAATTAAAATAGTCAGAATAGCTAATGTTTCCAAATAAATGACGTATGTGAAATAAATCACATAACAGTTGCTAAGTGATGACTTCTAAAAATACAAATGTTAAGTTCTCATTTTTTTACTTACTTCCCCTGATGTAATAATGGAAGCCATGTGACTCCAACTGCATTTTCTATGTTGTCTCGTTTCTTTAATGAAGCTGTTGAACTCCTCACCCCAGATTTTGACCCCTCACAGCTAACATGATAAAATCTAAACAAAATATGGTGTCGGTCATGGATTTGAATTGGTAAGACTATTTTTACCTGAAAATTAAAAACAAACATTATCTTACAATTAAGCTCAACAATAACAATTAAACTTAGTCTAGACTATACAATGTAAGCCTTTCATATAAAATTCTAGCTGTTTGAAGGCACCTTTCTTTATAAATATTTTGTCTATTATTGTATAGTTCTTCCTCAGGTTCTATTTGAGTTTTACTTGTATAATAAAAGTATGCTTCACCATTACAAGTCTTTTATATATTGACAGTCAAAATCATACAGCCCTCATGATGAGCACCGTCCTCCGGCCTAAGACCAGTAAAACTGTGTTCGGACCAATACATTTTTCAGTTTTTATTTAGAACTATATAAAAATAAATTCAAGAATTTGATTCAGACCAGTAAATTCAATTGTTCATTTCGAGGACTGATCATATTCATTTATCTTAGTTGAAATGTGATTCTTCATTAGAGAAACTTACAAAATTTTCATTTTCCTCATGATAACAATATTTCATGTTGATGTGGCAGTGGCTTTGTAAAAATATAAAATTTATACTATGCCATGGAATCCTATTTTTCTAACATACATTTTTATAAATGACATTAGAAGTAGAAAAACTCTAAATTAAAAAGAAGATAGAATTAAAATTGATTAGAATCCAAACAATTTTTTCGGGTTATGGTGTTTAAAGCCACTTTCAACAATATTTCAGTTATATCGTGGCGGTCAGTTTTATTGGTGGAGGAAACCAGAGTACCCAGAGAAAACCATTGACCTGCCGCAAGTCACCTTGCCTGAGCAGAGTTCGAACTCACAACATTAGTGGTGACAGGCACTGATTGCATAGGTAGTTATAAAACCAACTACCATACAATCACGACCACGACAGCCCCAATAACTTTTTTTTTAATGATATCTTCAAATGTTAAATAAATAACAAAGCAAAACATATTTCTAGAATAATTTAAAATTACAATATTGAGATGACATACACATAGATTTTTCATTGTTCAAACATGTCCTCCATTTTCAATGACCAAACATTTTCTGCAACTTCAAGAACATGGAAGAACAATGTGACCTTAACAAGATGCTATTTGTCTATGTATATCTTATCTGTGATTCCTAATTCCTCATATAATTAATAAATGTTCATAATTTACATATAAAATGAGTAACAAATACTGACCTCCTCTGCAAAGTCTGGTGATGTACTATGATGTATGACAGTTGTACTGGCTACAGAGGTAAAGACGCCTACCTCAGGTCTACCATATAAACACTGTAAAATAACATATGTAATGGTCATATATATTTAATAAAACAACTCAGGTCTACCATACAAACAATGTAAAATAACAAATGTCATGGTAATACATATCTTATAAAACAATACAAACTAGGAAGAACTGTTTTAGATACCTAAAACTTATGTCTCCCCTTAATGCGGCCATCTGTACAACAATAAGTTACACATTATCAGTTGAATGATACTATTTAAAAAACAATTATTTGACCCTTGAGGTCAAAGGTCAAGGTCCCACGAAGGTCATTACGGTACGCGACACACTGCCTTATGGTCCTGCACCCACATACCAAATTTCATTGACCTATCTCAAAAGACAAAAATGTTATGGCCCGGACAAGAAAATACTATTTAAAAAACAATTATTTGACCTTGAGGTCAAAGGTCAAGGTCCCACAAAGGTCATTACGGTACGCAACACACCGCCTTATGGTCATGCACCAACATACCAAATATAATTGACCTATCTGGAAAGACAAAAAAGTTATGGTCCGGAAAAGCTTCGCTGAGAAGAAGCAGAAGAAAAAAATCAAGACTAAAACAATATTTCCCTTCGTTCGAAGGGGAGACATAATTACAGGATCAAACTTAAAAGTCAATGCATTCTTTTTTTTTCTTCAAAACATTAATATGTATTTTGAGCTTTAAGAACTCTCCATAATCTAACGTCTTACATCTTCCAACCCATGTGTCTAGGAAACAAAGAAAAGTCCTTTATATGTCCTAAAGTATATAATGTCATATTCCAGGCTTCAAATTTATATTTATATAAATCTGAAGCCAGTAATATGACATTATATACCTTTTCTAGAACCTGAATAACTATTATATTATGGTGCATCGCTTTTAATTTTAAAAATTCAAACATTATCATGCTGTTTTTAACATTACAGAAAATCTGTTAAAATTCAAACATTGTCATGCTGTTTTTAACATTACAGAAAATCTATTAAAATTCAAACATGGTCATGCTGTTTTTAACATTACAGAAAGTCTGTTAAAATTCAAACATTGTCATGCCGTTTTTAACATTACAGAAAATATGTTAAAATTCAAACATTGTCATGCTGTTTTTAACATTACAGAAAATCTGTTAAAATTCAAACATTGTCATGCTGTTTTTAACATTACAGAAAATCTGTTATAATTCCAACATTTTCATGATGAAAATCTGTTTCCGTATCAGAGGTACATGTACACATGTATATACAATCTGGTATATGTACATGTACAAATAAACCTTCTGGTACACAGAATTAGCACATATGTCTACCTATCTTCAATTACAATATACATTTGCATATGTAGAGGGTTAGGGTTATGGTGGTTAACGCCACTTTCTACAATATTTCAGTTATATCGTGCTGGCCAGTTTTATTGGAGGAGGAAACTGGAGTACCTGCAGAAATCCACCGATCTGCCACAAATTTCTGACAAACTTTATAACATAATGTTGTTTTGAATACACACAACGTTAGTGGTGATAGGCACTGATTGCATAGGTAGTTATATTTAGAGAGAGAACATTTTTAAATGAATATTAAGAAGAAATAACCTTGATTTTATCAAAATATTTTTGGAACAATAATTTATGGTGTAAAATATTACATTTTATATCTTATTTTATCCATACCTTGAGAGAAACAGAATTTTCTGCATCACTGTCTTTTAACTCAATACAACATGCTATATTTCTTGCCTGAAAAAGTATACAAAATATCTATGTAATATTACATACTCATGTTTGCTAATTCATAAGAACAGAATTTGACATAGAGATATTCCTGCCTTATGTTTAAAAAACAAAATTATATAAGGTAACAACACATATACTGCTGTTCTTAATCCTACAGTATATGCCATACCTGTTAACCCCCCCCCCCCTCCCCCTTTGCACGGGGGGAGTCTCCCGGATAAGGGCCTTATCTCCCGCATGGACTGGGTCTCCTGCACGGGAGACATAAATCTTCCGCACACACCTTTCCTCCAGCACGATCTCCCCCCAACAAAAAATTTGTTTACTTTCTTCAGTCGCCATATTTGTTTACAATCGATCGGCTATTTCCATCAATCGTCGAGATGTTTCGTATCAAATTTTTATCGAGTTTCTCTAGACTTTTCGTTCAGGAATATGAAACTGATTGTTGTTTACGTAATCGAACAGATAACAACACGAAATAGAAATGTACATTCTCGGTGTGTACCTTTCAGATTTAGTTTTAAATAAGATTTGTTTCTTGCATTTTATAACGATGTCTCAATCAACAAAGAGAAGGTGGAATTCGGGACCTTAGTACTCCTTCTTGGACATCAAAGAAAAAGAAATACAATTGTAAATTCCAGGACGAGTGGAAAAAATCACATCACTGGTTACAGTCAAGTTCGTTGGGAAATGATCTGGTGTTTTGCACTCTGTGTAGTTCCAACTTCAGTGTTGCTTCAGGGGGATTGCATGATATTAAGAGACACTCAGAGACCAGTTTACACAAGAAAGCAGTCACTGCTACTAACAAAACCCCCCAATTGCACCAGTTTATGCCAACAAAATCAGTTGATGACCAAGTGACCAGGGTTGAAACTTTATTCAGCAACTTTGTAGCAGAACAAAACCAAGACAAAGCTTGCTTTGAATTCAATCCAAGTGACAGTGTTCTGAGAGCAGCAATGAAAGCTGTTCTAACATACCAGAGTAACATAAGTTCATGTAACTAGACTGTCAAGCTATTAATAGAAGGGTCAACAATAAATTTGTATAAAATGAATGTGTCTTTATATACCATTTTACATCATTGCTTTATTATCATTCAACCACAAGGTACAATTTTGTGCACTTAAAGGCGACGCACAAAATCCCCCCCTTAGAAGAGTTGGTAGGGGGGAGATCTCCCCCTAGCAGTTCCCAGAGGTTAACAGGTATGATATGCATCACTTAAATAAAAGTCTATAAGAGACAATAATAATCCTACCATATCACAATGGGTTTGAATTAAAAATATTTGTTATTACTTCATAAACATGATTGTTAAAGTTGGCATTAAACACCAATCAATCATTATAAACAAGATAATGGAATATGTTATATAATTTGAAATCTGTTAACATATAATGTAAAGAAGGTCACAGGTGTGACCAACAATTGACAGGTCCCTAAAAACAATATCTTTCACAAATAACTGATTACTAACATGAATATAAAATTATCAAGAATTAAAATTATAATACCACAAAAATCAAGAATTTAAATTATAATTAAAACAAAAAAAAATCAAAAAATAAAACTACAATTAAATCAGAGAATCGGGAAATGACTTAAAATTCCTTGACACACAATACTAACCTTTGTAAATGATTTTTGAAATGACTTAAAATTCCTTGACACACAACACAAACCTTTGTAAATGATTTTTGAAATGACTTAAAATTCCTTGACACACAACACAAACCTTTGTAAATGATTTTTGAAATTACTTAAAATTCCTTGACACACAACACAAACCTTTGTAAATGATTTCTGAAATGACTTAAAATTCCTTGACACAACACTAACCTTTGTAAATGATTTCTGAAATGACTTAAAATTCCTTGACATACAACACAAACCTTTGTAAATGATTTCTGAAATGACTTAAAATTCCTTGACACACAACACAAACCTTTGTAAATGATTTCTGAAATGACTTAAAATTCCTTGACATACAACACAAGCCTTTGTAAATGATTTCTGAAATGACTTAAAATTCCTTGACATATAACACAAACCTTTGTAAATGATTTCTGAAATGACTTAAAATTCCTTGACACACAATACTAACCTTTGTAAATGATTTCTGAAATGACTTAAAATTCCTTGACACAACACTAACCTTTGTAAATGATTTCTGAAATGACTTAAAATTCCTTGACACACCACAAACCTTTGTAAATGATTTCTGAAATGACTTAAAATTCCTTGACACAACACTAACCTTTGTAAATGATTTCTGAAATGATTTAAAATTCCTTGACACAACACTAACCTTTGTAAATGATTTCTGAAATGACTTAAAATTCCTTGACGTACAACACAAACCTTTGTAAATGATTTCTGAAATGACTTAAAATTCCTTGACACACAATACTAACCTTTGTAAATGATTTCTGAAATGACTTAAAATTCCTTGACATATAACACAAACCTTTGTAAATGATTTCTGAAATGACTTAAAATTCCTTGACACACCACAAACCTTTGTAAATGATTTCTGAAATGACTTAAAATTCCTTGACACAACACAAACCTTTGTAAATGATTTCTGAAATGACTTAAAATTCCTTGACACACAACACAAACCTTTGTAAATGATTTCTGAAATGACTTAAAATTCCTTGACACAACACTAACCTTTGTAAATGATTTCTGGTGTTCAAACTTAAGGTTATGGGGATAGATGTATAAATTGTTGATGTAGGAATCAAAGGTGTCACACAGTTGGGCTTTATCTGGAACAAACTCATCAACTTCCATGGCTGGGGGCTCCACAGGGGGGTTAGGGAATGGTTTTATAGGAACAAATGATGATGTCAGAGTACCTGAAAAACAATTGTATTGAATACATTTACAATCAAGTTACCCCCAACTGGAGTGGACCCCTAATAAAACAATTGCATTGAGAAGATTCACAATCAAGTGCCCCCCAACTGGACCCCTAATAAAACAATCGTATTGAATACATTTACAATCAAGTTACCCCCAACTGGAGTGGACCCCTAATAAAACAATTGTATTGAGAAGATTCACAATCAAGTGCTCCCCAACTGGACCCCTAATAAAACAATCGTATTGAATATATTTACTAACAGGCTGGCTCCAACTGGACACCTACTTTACTTGTCTTTGGACAATGAATAATTGCAGTTCAGTGTAAATCAAATTTATAATAAAACAGATTAAATATGGTCTCCATAGAAACAATTTTTTTAGAAACATTTTATAAATTAATTTGATTTTAAATTAAAATGATGTTAAATCTTTTCCCATAACTTCTGTTGATACATAATCTGGTGAAATAAAATTGAATTAACAATATTTGAGAAATTCAGTAATGAGCACAAATCAAAAGGATTGAGATTAAATCCATCTTTAAGTGTACTCATGGCTTGATAGAATAGACAAAGAAACCTATATCTACCCACTACTATATTTATACTATATATATATGCTAACAAATTCTTTTCTTAATATTATTACTTTTAAATGTTTTTAAGCCAAATTCTATTAAAAAAAGGTACAAGGAAAGAAAGCTTGAACTAATTTCCTCAGATCTACAAACGTGATAGAACCACTGGGATAGAATTCTAAATATAATACATAGTATGATGCCATACTTTTATGAACAGTTTCTTTTTCTGTATGCATTCTTCATATACACATAAATTAATTAAAATGTCATATCATTATCTTTCCACATAATTTTTTTTTTCAAAATTCTTGTCCAATGAAGATCTCCATATATTTTAGTGTTATCATATTCTTGACTATTAGATAATCAAAAGATGTCAGAAAATCAAACTTGTACATAAAATGATTTGTATGTAAGTAAGTAGAAGAAATTAATTTAAGGATTGATCATAATTTGTGTTCGGTTCATGAAGAAATAACCTCAATCAGGTTGTACACACCGTTGTACGCATGGGTGTGTACAACCTGATTGAGGTTATTTCGAATGAACCGAATAAATAATTTTGATCAATCCTTATAAATTAATTAAAACTTTTTTTGCTATGATATTGAAAAATATATTTATTTTTTCAAAATAAGGCAAATAATCGGAAATAAATTTAAATAACCCCAAAGGTGCCTCATTAAAAAAAAATCACCTGATGACAATGGCATGCGACACCTTGAGAACGATGTCTATTTTTCGATTCCGTACATTGACAAATAACCTCAACTTTTTAAACCAATCAAAACACGTATAAAATGATATGTGACTCTAAAATTAATTTATTAAAGAATGTGTGAGATAAAAGATATAAACTTATTCATAAACATATGGCATTATACAGTAGAATAAAGTAAGATGGAAATCACAATATACCTAGTCTGTCCATATTACACAATATCTGTACACTGTACATAATTACTCCCTCAACTGTACATTGTCTTGAATTTCTCCCTTAACTGTACACTGTACTTAATTTCTCCATTAACTGTACACTGTACATAATTACCTTTCCCACCCCTTCTCCCCTTTTTAACTATACACAGTACATAATTCCCTTTAAATAATTACATTTCCCACCCCTTCTCCCCTTTTTAATTATACACAGTACATAATTCCTTTTAAATAATTACATTTCCCACCCCTTCTCCCCTTTTTAATTATACACAGTACATAATTCCCTTTAAATAATTACATTTCCCACCCCTTCTCCCCTTTTTAATTATACACAGTACATAATTCCCTTTAAATAATTACATTTCCCACCCCTTCTCCCCTTTTTAATTATACACAGTACATAATTCCCTTTAAATAATTACATTCCCCACCTCTTCTCCCCTTTTTAATTATACACAGTACATAATTCCCTTTAAATAATTACATTTCCCACCCCTTCTCCCCTTTTTAATTATACACAGTACATAATTCCCTTTAAATAATTACATTCCCCACCTCTTCTCCCCTTTTTAATTATACACAGTACATAATTCCCTTTAAATAATTACATTTCCCACCCCTTCTCCCCTTTTTAATTATACACAGTACATAATTCCCTTTAAATAATTACATTTCCCACCCCTTCTCCCCTTTTTAATTATACACAGTACATAATTCCCTTTAAATAATTACATTCCCCACCTCTTCTCCCCTTTTTAATTATACACAGTACATAATTCCCTTTAAATAATTACATTTCCCACCCCTTCTCCCCTTTTTAATTATACACAGTACATAATTCCCTTTAAATAATTACATTTCCCACCCCTTCTCCCCTTTTTAATTATACACAGTACATAATTCCCTTTAAATAATTACATTCCCCACCTCTTCTCCCCTTTTTAATTATACACAGTACATAATTCCCTTTAAATAATTACATTTCCCACCCCTTCTCCCCTTTTTAATTATACACAGTACATAATTCCCTTTAAATAATTACATTCCCCACCTCTTCTCCCCTTTTTAATTATACACAGTACATAATTCCCTTTAAATAATTACATTTCCCACCCCTTCTCCCCTTTTTAATTATACACAGTACATAATTCCCTTTAAATAATTACATTCCCCACCTCTCATCCCTTTTATAACTGTACACTGTACATAATTCATCCTTTATCTGTACACTGTAATTGATTTCTCCCTTAAATGTACATTGTACATATTTATTCCCTATACTGTACACTGTACATAATTACTCCTTATAACAATTAATCAAACACATTGAATATATTATCATTTTCTTTTCCAACCATAAATTTACTGCACTTCGATAAATTTATCAACTTTCACACGTAATAATTTGTTCACACATCATTGCTTTTAAACCTGTCTTAGATATTCAAATTTAGGGATACATAATAGATAATATAAACAATACACAGCATAGACTTGTATAAAATAATCGTTAACAATTAAATATTGAAAATGTACGTTCTCTATGTATCTTGTCTTTTATATCTATTAAAGGGATATTAAAGCTCATTTTGGTAATTTTTTGTATCTCATGAAAACTTGCAATTGGTTCAATAAATGATATTTATGAAACATTAACCCAGTTTTTATCAATGAAACTTTGTAAAAGTGACATAATTCGTTGATAATTCTGTCATATCTTGCTGTTTTTCCATTAATTGAATTTTTGCTTCCTGGACAAAAATTCATTTCGACCCTTTTAAGTGATATTTTAACGATATTAGGGATTATATGGACGTGCAAAGTATTTTTGGATTGTTTTTACAATTATATTGAAAAGAAACAACCTTCGTCACGAGTTGAAAAAATATATGTTAAAACGAGCTTTAATATCCCTTTAAAAGAAAGAATATGAAACAGTCAAACCTGTATTAAGAGGTCACCTTTAGGACAAAGAAAAAGTGGCCTTTTCAGACAGATGACTTCTTAAAAGAGGTTCAATTAGTAAGAAATTGTCTATGACAGGAAAGAAAAAATGTGACCTTTTAATACAGGTGACTGCTTACTAGAGGTGACACATGGGCAAGTTTTAATACAGGTGACTGCTTACTAGAGGTAACACATGGGCAAGTTTAACTTTCATCATAATATCTTATTGACTGTATGTGTATAGGACAACCTTGATGTGTGAAAACTAGACTGTTTTAGAGGTACAAAGTTGATATATATAATACCCTGTTATTAACACATGGTGTAATATAATACATGTCAATTTGTGTTATTAATCAGACAGTGCAGGACAAACTTTAGTATACCTGAACCAGAGAATTGCTTTTCTGAAAAAGATATAAACTTACTGACCTTTCTTTTTTGAAGCTTTCCATAGAAACAAAATAAATGTTAAAACCTTAAATTATATGAATGGAGTATAAAAACCACTCATGCATTCCCTCCTGTGTTTGGCTTTATTTTACTCTAAACTGATAATGGCGTACCTTTCAAAACAGGGGCTGCCGTGGTCGTGATCGCATGGTAGTTGGAACTACATATGTAATCAGTATCTATCACCACTAAACTTAAAGAGCTTGAATCCCGCTCAAGGCGAGGTGTACTTGATACAAAATTATGTAATAACGTTTGTCAGTGACTTACAACAGGTTTTCTCAGGGTACTCCAGTTTTCTCCACCAATAAAACTGAAATATTGTTGATAGTGGTGTTAAACACCATAAACCTAACCTAACCTTTTAAAAACAAAATTGGAACTTTAAACTATCCTTCAACTACATGTATATCAAACAAATA
Source organism: Bathymodiolus septemdierum (assembly GCA_963383655.1). Classification (NCBI taxonomy): domain Eukaryota; kingdom Metazoa; phylum Mollusca; class Bivalvia; order Mytilida; family Modiolidae; genus Bathymodiolus; species Bathymodiolus septemdierum. The sequence continues at coordinate 119,771,244 of OY726519.1, forward strand.
TATAATTTTAATATCATTTACCATTAATATGTCTTTTTACACAAAATTCACATATTTTTTATATTCAAACATTTCATATGATGATTCTTTATTTCTTTATTACTCAAAATTCACATGTTTTGATCCACAACTTAAAAACAGACTCATTACGAAATCCATAAAAAATTTATAGAAAGTAAATATCCTACATTAATATGCACATATACTGAGAACAACAAAATACCAGAAGTCATGTGACATGGGTCTAAATCAATATGGAAATAATTTGCTTCTGATTGGAAATAGAGGTATCATTTGGAAATAAAAATAAGGCACCTTCTAATCAATTTGTTGTCAAGGTTACCAATATCACATGATACTGTATACTGTTTGATATAATACTAACTCTGTAACATGTCAACTGAGGACAGTCTCTTTAATATTATCTTTACACTTCCTGGTATCTCCTGTAACCTTGACTGTTTCTCTGGTCTGCAATAAATTAACAGAAAAATGGAAGTATGTGTCCATAGGACATAGATGCCCCGCGGCACATAGGACATAGATGCCCCCACTTCAGTAAACATAGGACATAAATGCCCCGCGGCACATAGGACATAGATGCCCCCACTTCAGTAAACATAGGACATAGATGCCCCCACTTCAGCAAACAGGACATAGATGCCCCTCGACACATAGAACATAGATGCCCTGCGACACATAGAACATAGATGCCCCGTGACACATAGGACACAGATGCCCCGCGACACATAGGACATAGATGCCCTGCGACACATAGGACATAGATGCCCCGTGACACATATGACATAGATGCCCCGTGACACATAGGACATAGATGCCCCCACTTCATAGGACATAGATGCCCCCACTTCATAGGACATAGATGCCCCCACTTAATAGGGCATAGATGCCCCCACTTCATAGGACATAGATGCCACCACTTCATAGGACATAGATGCCCCCACTTCATAGGACATAGATGCCCCCATTTAATAGGGCATAGATGCCCCCACTTCATAGGACATAGATGCCCCCACTTCATAGGACATAGATGCCCCCACTTCAGCAAACAGGACATAGATGCCCCTCGACACATAGCACATAGATGCCCTGCGACACATAGAACATAGATGCCCCGTGACACATAGGACACAGATGCCCCGTGACACATAGGACATAGATGCCCTGCGACACATAGGACATAGATGCCCCGTGACACATAGGACATAGATGTCCCGTGACACATAGGACATAGATGCCCCCACTTCATAGGACATAGATGCCCCCACTTCATAGGACATAGATGCCCCCACTTAATAGGGCATAGATGCCCCCACTTCATAGGACATAGATGCCCCACTTAATAGGGCATAGATGCCCCCACTTCATAGGACATAGATGCCCCCACTTCATAGGACATAGATGCCCCCACTTCATAGGACATAGATGCTCCCACTTCATAGGACATAGATGCCCCCACTTCATAGGACATAGATGCCCCCACTTCATAGGACATAGATGCCCCCACTTCATAGGACATAGATGCCCCCACTTCATAGGACATAGATGCCCCCACTTCATAGGACATAGATGCCCCCACTTCATAGGACATAGATGCCCCCACTTCATAGGACATAGATGCTCTCATTTCATAGGACATAGATGTCCCCACTTCATAGGACATAGATGCCCCCACTTCATAGGACATAGATGCCCCCACTTCATAGGACATAGATGCCCCCACTTCATAGGACATAGATGCCCCCACTTCATAGGACATAGATGTCCCCACTTCATAGGACATAGATGCCCCCACTTCATAGGACATAGATGTCCCCACTTCATAGGACATAGATGTCCCCACTTCATAGGACATAGATGCCCCCACTTCATAGGACATAGATGCCCCCACTTCATAGGACATAGATGCTCTCATTTCATAGGACATAGATGCCCCCACTTCATAGGACATAGATGCCCCCACTTCATAGGACATAGATGCCCCCACTTCATAGGACATAGATGCCCCCACTTCATAGGACATAGATGCCCCCACTTCATAGGACATAGATGCTCTCATTTCATAGGACATAGATGTCCCCACTTCATAGGACATAGATGCCCCCACTTCATAGGACATAGATGCCCCCACTTCATAGGACATAGATGCCCCCACTTCATAGGACATAGATGCCCCCACTTCATAGGACATAGATGTCCCCACTTCATAGGACATAGATGCCCCCACTTCATAGGACATAGATGTCCCCACTTCATAGGACATAGATGTCCCCACTTCATAGGACATAGATGCCCCCACTTCATAGGACATAGATGCCCCCACTTCATAGGACATAGATGCTCTCATTTCATAGGACATAGATGCCCCCACTTCATAGGACATAGATGCTCTCATTTCATAGGACATAGATGCCCCCACTTCATAGGACATAGATGCCCCCACTTCATAGGACATAGATGTCCCCACTTCATAGGACATAGATGTCCCCACTTAATAGGACATAGATGCTCCACTTCATAGGACATAGATGCCCCCACTTCATAGGACATAGATGCTCTCATTTCATAGGACACAGATGCCCCCACTTCATAGGACATAGATGCCCCCACTTCATAGGACATAGATGTCCCCACTTCATAGGACATAGATGCCCCCACTTCATAGGACATAGATGCTCCACTTCATAGGACATAGATGCTTCACTTCATAGGACATAGATGCTCTCATTTCATAGGATATAGATGCTCTCATTTCATAGGACATAGATGCCCCCACTTCATAGGACATAGATGCTCCCACTTCATAGGACATAGATGCCCCCACTTCATAGGACATAGATGCCCCCACTTAATAGGACATAGATGCTCTCATTTCATAGGACATAGATGCCCCCACTTCATAGGACATAGATGCTCCACTTCATAGGACATAGATGCCCCCACTTCATAGGACATAGATGCCCCCACTTCATAGGACATAGATGCTCCCACTTAATAGGACATAGATGCCCCCACTTCATAGGACATAGATGCCCCCACTTAATAGGACATAGATGCCTCCACTTCATAGGACATAGATGCCCCCACTTCATAGGACATAGATGCCCCCACTTCATAGGACATAGATGCTCCCACTTCATAGGACATAGATGCCCCCACTTCATAGGACATAGATGCTCCACTTCATAGGACATAGATGCCCCCACTTCATAGGACATAGATGCTCTCATTTCATAGGACATAGATGCCCCCACTTCATAGGACATAGATGCTCCACTTCATAGGACATAGATGCCCCCACTTCATAGGACATAGATGCCCCCACTTCATAGGACATAGATGCCCCCACTTCATAGGACATAGATGCTCCCACTTCATAGGACATAGATGCCCCCACTTCATAGGACATAGATGCTCCACTTCATAGGACATAGATGCCCCCACTTCATAGGACATAGATGCCCCCACTTAATAGGACATAGATGCTCCACTTCATAGGACATAGATGCCCCCACTTCATAGGACATAGATGCTTCCACTTCATAGGACATAGATGTCCCCACTTCATAGGACATAGATGCTTCCACTTCATAGGACATAGATGCCCCCACTTCATAGGACATAGATGCCCCCACTTCATAGGACATAGATGCTCCCACTTCATAGGACATAGATGCCCCCACTTCATAGGACATAGATGCTTCCACTTCATAGGACATAGATGTCCCCACTTCATAGGACATAGATGCCCCCACTTCATAGGACATAGATGCTCCACTTCATAGGACATAGATGCCCCCACTTCATAGGACATAGATGCCCCCACTTAATAGGACATAGATGCTCCACTTCATAGGACATAGATGCTCCCACTTCATAGGACATAGATGCCCCCACTTAATAGGACATAGATGTCCCCACTTCATAGGACATAGATGCCCCCACTTCATAGGACATAGATGCCCCCACTTCATAGGACATAGATGCTCTCATTTCATAGGACATAGATGCCCCCACTTCATAGGACATAGATGCCCCCACTTCATAGGACATAGATGCTCCCACTTCATAGGACATAGATGCTCCACTTCATAGGACATAGATGCCCCCACTTCATAGGACATAGATGCCCCCACTTCATAGGACATAGATGCCCCCACTTCATAGGACATAGATGTCCCCACTTCATAGGACATAGATGCTCCCACTTCATAGGACATAGATGCTCCCACTTCATAGGACATAGATGTCCCCACTTCATAGGACATAGATGCCCCCACTTAATAGGGCATAGATGCCCCCACTTCATAGGACATAGATGCCCCCACTTCATAGGACATAGATGCCCCCACTTCATAGGACATAGATGCTCTCATTTCATAGGACATAGATGCCCCCACTTCAAGCTAAAATAAACAGAGGCATGGACATAGATGCTCCCACTTCAAGCTAAAGTAAACAGAGACATGGACATAGATGCCCCCACTTCAAGCTAAAGTAAACAGAGGCATGGACATACATGCCCCCACTTCAAGCTAAAGTAAACAGAGGCATGGACATAGATGCCCCCACTTCAAGCTAAAGTAAACAGAGGCATGGACATAGATGCCCCCACTTCAAGCTAGAGTAAACAGAGGCATGGACATAGATGCCCCCACTTCAAGCTAAAGTAAACAGAGGCATGGACATAGATGCCCCCACTTCAAGCTAAAGTAAACAGAGGCATGGACATAGATGCCCCCACTTCAAGCTAAAGTAAACAGAGGCATGGACATAGATGCCCCCCCTTCAAGCTAAAGTAAACAGAGGCATGGACATAGATGCCCCCACTTCAAGCTAAAGTAAACAGAGGCATGGACATAGATGCCCCCCCTTCAAGCTAAAGTAAACAGAGGCATGGACATAGATGCCCCCACTTCAAGCTAAAGTAAATATAACTCCTGAAAGAAAAAGTAGTCAAGTCTGAATTCAACCGTAATCTGCTTTTATATGACCTTGTGTATAAATCTGAAATGGTTGTTGAAGGAGAACTTAAGTTAACGAGTGGAAACCAAATGCAGGACAGACTTACAGACATGGGTAAAACTTAATGCCCCGACGCCTAGCGTTGCGGAACATAATTACAAATAAACTTCCTGGTATCTCCTTTGACTCTTTCTCTGATTTGTAACAACCACATCTGTGGTGTAATGGTAAATCATACTTGCCAGAAGTGTGGTAGATAATGGATTCAAACCACGGTCTGGTCAAACCAACGATAATAAAATTAGTGTCTGCTGCTTCTCTGATAAGCATACAGCATTAAGGAGTAAGAGCAAAGACTGTTTGGCTAGAATCAGGATTATGTGTCCGAGTGAAGCGACATGTCTACCCGCAGATTGTTGTTCCAGTGATCTAGCACTATAAAAATCCCTACTGAATTTTGAAAAAAAAATATTTTAACAGAAGCTACGTTTAATAACTTACCTGCGAAAATCTTGTAAATGTTTAATCAGATCATCCTCTGATATTTTGTTTCCATCATATCTAAATAAAGGTAAAACTCTAGGTCCATACTCCGGGGATACTATTGGACTGTAAAATAAATAAATATTGTAAAACGCTTAATCAGATTGTCCTCCGATATTTTGTTTCCATCATATCTACATAAAGGTAAAACTCTAGGTCCGTACTCACGGGCAAGTCTGATCGTTAATAAACAATCATATGACATATTCATCTTATTTAAACAATTAAAGCAACACTAATGACATTTATTGTCTTGTTCTTCTTTTCCAAGTAAAATTCATGAGGAAGAATTTTTGTTATATATATTATCCCACAAAGTTTTGGCTCACGTAAACCAGTAGTTTTTGAAGAGAAAAACAATTAATATATGATGCAGAACTGACATGAGGGGACGTCGTGGTCATATGGTAGTTGGATTTATAACTATCTATGCAATCATAGCCTATCACCACTAAAGTTGTGAGTTCGAACCCTGTTCATGGCGAGGAGTATTGGATGCAACATTATGTGATCAAGTTTGTCCGTGACTTGTGACAGGTCGTTCGTTTTCTCCGGTTTCCTCCAATAAAACTAACCTCCACGATATAACTGAAATATTGTTGAAAGTGGAGTTCAACACCATAAACTAAATCATCAACATCTTGAACTCAATCAAGTTATAAATTAATATAAATATTTACCATGCTGCCCAGGCAAATGGCATCCTGTGATGTCCAATGTGTGAGCAGAACTGTCTCATCTGTTTAAACTGTTTGGTCCCATTCTTTCCTTCCAGAGTCTTCAGATATGTATCTATAGCTGGACCAATTGGACCTTGAAGGACCTTCTCAACAGTGACTACCAGGTAGATCTCAGAATGACAACTGATTACAGAAAATATACCCTGAAATTAAACAATTTATTTACATGTTCAGGTGGTATTTCACAATTTTTATCCAATGAAAATCCTTTTTTTTTTTTTTTTAAATAAATTTGTTTCTCTGTAACAAAATTATGAAGAAGTAATAACAATGTAGATTTCTAAATTAGTGTGCACGACACATCTTTATAATAACCTTCATCTGGTGCACTCAAAGTCAAAAGATTGAAAAGACAAACAATTCAAAGGTCTTTGGGCTTTAGGAGCTAAAAAAAAGGACTAAACATGATACCCAAAATCGGCCACGGTCACCTATGCCTGAGGGAGGAGAACCTTAGTTTTAATAATAATTATATAATTTAGGGACTGAATAATAATTCCAATAATAAATTTGACTCTTAGAGTCTTACAAACCTGTCTTTTCTTTGAAAGTAGCCAGTTCTCATCCAAGCCATTCAGTATTGGTGAAGTTTTCTTCCCCTCTACACTATGTAGCTTGTCTGCTGCATGAAGAATATCGCTAGGAATCATTCCTAGAATTTCGGATTCATTTGGATCTATTTGGAAGTCCTCTGATATCTTCCTACCATATTTGGCATCATATAGTGAAAAAGTCAGAAAAAATGGTTCAGGCTTAAAAAATAAAATGAAAATAAAATGAATGAGATTTACAATACTTATTATAATTATGATGAAAAGAAAGTTTAAACAGTGATGGTCAACAATGTCACCAATATCAACAAAATAAACAGTCACCTCTCATAACTCTTTAATCATAAAAAAGATCATAACATATGACAATTTAAATGTAGCTATATTAAATCTGAATAGATAAAAATTAAATCAGGGAGCTTAAATTAATTAAATATATAACCTGTCTATAAGAAATGTTCACCCTAGACAGGTTTTACACATTATACTAACATTGCAGTTTTTATTGCCACCAATGCCCTCCTCAGCTAGGTTGATCTGTAACTTCAATTTAAACTCCAGTAAACCTAACAGATATCGTTCACCAAATTTTCTAGGGAATACATCAATCTCATCCTCCTCTTCTGAATCAGAATCTTCTGTCCAACCATGTCTCTGAAATATTGTTTATAGCAATATTATTATAAAGTATGAAAATCTCCCTGACTAAAACTCATTGATGGTAGGATTAAATGTTATTTTATAAGGATTGTTAGGATGGGATTACATACTTTTTTTTTGCTTGATTCAATTATAATAAATAAACAAATATATTTTCTATTTGTTAGATTTATCATTTCTTTAATAACTTTGAATTGCTAACTTATATGTAGGGAATAAATATTATAATCCATTTGAATAACAAACTATATTTAACTTACATTTAAATTAGGATAGACTTTAAAAAGATTCTGTCTGTCTTTGGCCCTTGCAGAAATAACCATAGATTCTGTTTCTCTTGAATACTGTAAAACAACAGACAGAATTAATGTCAACAACAATATATATATATAAACGTCTGAAAAAGTAGCCAACGTATGAACCTACGTCACGATAACTGATGCTCACATGACAATTTTTCAAATCAGATTACAGACGCTGATAAAGCTTGTCGGTCAAGTGAAATATCCGTCGATTGAATTATAATTATAGTTTTTTTGTAGACTTATAGTTATTTTTGTTACATTTTAACATCTTTTTTTTATATCGTTGTGCTAACATTTTAAATGTTTATATTATTACTGAAACTAAATAAAGTATTGTGCATAGTCTATATAATTTGAAACATTATTATGTATAGCCTATATAATTTGAAACATTTATTATGTATAGCCTATATAATTTGAAACATTTATTATGTATAGCCTATATAATTTGAAACATTTATTTTGTATAGCCTATATAATTTAAAACATTTATTTTGTATAGCCTATATAATTTGAAACATTTATTTTGTATAGCCTATATAATTTGAAACATTTATTTTGTATAGCCTATATAATTTGAAACATTTATTTTGTATAGCCTATATAATTTGAAACATTTATTTTGTATAGCCTATATAATTTGAAACATTTATTTTGTAGTCTATATAATTTGAAACATTTATTTTGTATAGCCTATATAATTTGAAACATTTATTTTGTATAGTCTATTTAATTTGAAACATTTATTTTGTATAGCCTATATAATTTGAAACATTTATTTTGTATAGTCTATATAATTTGAAACATTTATTTTGTATAGCGTATATAATTTGAAACATTTATTTTGCATAGCCTATATAATTTGAAACATTTATTTTGTATAGCCTATATAATTTGAAACATTTATTTTGTATAGCCTATATAATTTGAAACATTTATTTTGTATAGCCTATATAATTTGAAACATTTATTTTGTATAGCCTATATAATTTGAAACATTTATTTTGTATAGCCTATATAATTTGAAACATTTATTTTGTATAGCCTATATAATTTGAAACATTTATTTTGTATAGCCTATATAATTTGAAACATTTATTTTGTATAGCCTATATAATTTGAAACATTTATTTTGTATAGCCTATATAATTTGAAACATTTATTTTGTATAGCCTATATAATTTGAAACATTTATTTTGTATAGTCTATATAATTTGAAACATTTATTTTGTATAGCCTATATAATTTGAAACATTTATTTTGTATAGCCTATATAATTTGAAACATTTATTTTGTATAGCCTATATAATTTGAAACATTTATTTTGTATAGCCTATATAATTTGAAACATTTATTTTGTATAGCCTATATAATTTGAAACATTTATTTTGCATAGCCTATATAATTTGAAACATTTATTTTGTATAGCCTATATAATTTGAAACATTTATTTTGTATAGCCTATATAATTTGAAACATTTATTTTGTATAGCCTATATAATTTGAAACATTTATTTTGTATAGCCTATATAATTTGAAACATTTATTTTGTATAGCCTATATAATTTGAAACATTTATTTTGTATAGCCTATATAATTTGAAACATTTATTTTGTATAGCCTATATAATTTGAAACATTTATTTTGTATAGTCTATATAATTTGAAACATTTATTTTGTATAGCCTATATAATTTGAAACATTTATTTTGTATAGCCTATATAATTTGAAACATTTATTTTTTATAGCCTATATAATTTGAAACATTTATTTTGTATAGCCTATATAATTTGAAACATTTATTTTGTATAGCATATATAATTTGAAGCATTATTAATTTTGCATATCCTACAAAAATTGAAACATTATTTATTATGCATAGCTTAAATAATTTGAAACATTATTTATTATGCATAGCTTAAATAATTTGAAACATGATTTATTTGCATAGCCTAAATAATATGAAACATTATATATTTTGCATAGTCTAAATAATTGGAAAATTTTAACATATGACAAACCATTATGTAATATAGACAATAAACAGTAGAAATATCACAATAATATACATGTAACAATGTCATAAGACAGTAAGTGTTCCAGTAATATCATTTTCCCAGTTAAAGTTCGTCTCTGAATGCAAGAATAGAAACAACTTTGCCTGTGTAAGTCTACCCTGTGTATTGATTGGTGTTTAACATGAGAAGCATTTCAGATGTATTCAACACGACAACAAGTTTAATAAAAAAAAAAAACTCAAGTAATAAAAAATTGAAAAAAGTGTCCGCTAAAGTAAACAGGGGCTTAAAGCCAGAACGGAACAAGTCTGAAATCAAACTTTGCCTTCCTTAATTGGTTCCTGATCTTGTGTACAAATTTCAAATGATTTGGTTAAGGGGAATGCACAGATGGACAGACATGTGTAAAACTTTATCTTCCCCATGGGTGGGGGCATTATTAGTTATAAAACATTGGCACTTGGGTGGGCTTATAGATGGATGTTTTGATTCCCACAAATAAAAGGAAAGATACAGAAAATTCTTCACTACAACAGGACACCATTAACTACTTCTAAAATAATATTGCTTGGTATCTTTTTTCTTGTTTATTGCCACTTAAAAAAATGTAAATTCAGTTTCATTTTTTATTTTATTTTTAAAGAATCATATAATTATTTCCTTATATGGCTTATATTTGTGTCATAACTGAAACTTTCTCAGATGTCCTACCTTCTGCAACTCTGGATGCATGCTGTTCGTAGGTGCCTTGTCAGGAGTACTAGATTCTTCTGTAATACATAACAGAAATAGTTATAGTTGTTTTAATCATGTAATGAAATGAATGTGTGCCTTTATAATTCAAGGATGTGTCTTATTGTCTTATTATTTCAATGAACAAAACATGCTTTTATTATTCATTAAGTGTAGATTTAAAATACATAGAGTCATACTTGTATTCAACGGTCTCCCTTAGGACAAAGGAAAAATGTCTGGGTATGACAAGTGATCACTTATTTCAGATCAGCGATTCAGCTATTATCAATTCCAGTCCATAATGATTCAAATATTAATGTTACTGGAAGGTAATTATTTGGAAAAAATGGTGGTCATTTTCTAATTCTGCTGTGTTTTTGCAACAAATTAGAGTTAACCAGTTAATCATACAATAACTGACCGTTTATTTGAGTTAAAATAACACATAAATGAGGTCAGAAGAATTTTCAACAGTTTGTTAACAACAGGTAACCATGAAGTTGTCCGTATATTACAATGTTTGTCAAGTAATACCTTTGCCCCCCCCCCCCCCCCCCCCCCCCCCCCACACACACACACACACATTTTGAGATGCTATGATATTTGTCACACTGTGTTAGTAAAACTAATAATTGTAGTACCTCTTGTAGGCTCCAGTGATATTTGAGATGCTGTTTCAGCTAGATTGATTATTTTGTTAATTGTAGTTATCCAATCAGCACTCTCAGATTCATTATTTGCTGATAACAAATATGGTCCTCTAGTTGACATTTTTATTTCAAAGGTATATTTCCCTTTCTTTGGATTCTGAAAATAAATCATTAACATGTAGATTTAGAAAATAAAGTTACAATGGGTAGATTGTTGAGGCATTCATTTAAATATCACATGGCAATTGTGCTATCTAGCAACCATCAGTGAATATTTATGATAAATCTTTACAAAATATCCATCTGAAGTGTTGGTCCATTTATATATACAGTCAAACCTGTATTAAGAGGTCACCCTTGGGACCAAGAAAAAGTGACCTTATAAGAAAGGTGACCTCTTAAAAGAGGTTCAATTCATATAAAATTTTCGGGAACAGGACTAAAGCCCCTGACAAAAAGTCCCCCAATAATGAAATAATCATACAATCTTATTACATTTGTTTTATATTGATGGTGATATTAAAAGATATCTTAAAGAATTAATACAAAAAATAAAATACTCTAAAAACATATTTTTCCACATTTTGTTCAGTGTTATGTTCATTTATAAAGTGTAAATAAAAAAAAAATACTGCCTAATTATTTAAATTGAAATTAATCAGGTAAAATTAATCAGGAATTGTTTTTAATGATAAACAATTGATAATTACATTTTTAACCTTTGAAGTTATTAAATGTAAATCTTGTTTGATATATTACGAAATTTTTTTCAGATAAAACAGCTTTTTTTTTTTTACTTTTTTTGATGAGAGTTATTATAATTCTTAAACAAATACTTCATTTGTTTATATCTTCATGTTCCAAAAATAACCTATTATTAAAAATACATTCAAAATTAATGTTAATTCATAAATAGCAAATTTTACATATCCGAACAGTTAAACAAAGACACAGAAAAAAATATATGACACAAAAACATTAACTTATACTTTTCATTATTGGGGGGGGGGGGGCTTTTTGTCGGGGGGCTTTTGTCCTAGACCCAAAATTTTCTATGACAGGACAAGAAAAAGGTGACATTTTAATACAGGTGACTGCTTAATAGAGGTGACCACATGGGCAGGTTTGACTGTATATATATATTTAATAAAGTTTAAGATTATGATTTTTACGTCACGATAACTGATGGTCACGTAACAATCTGATCCTCAGATCATCATTCAGATCAGATTACAGACGCTGATGAAGCTTGTCGGTCAAGCGAAATATCCGTCAAATTGATTATAATTATAGTCTTTTTGTAGACTTATAGTTATTTTTGTTATATTTTAACATCTTTTTTGATGTTGTTGTGCTGCATTTTAGACGTTTATTTATCATTTTTGTTTGTTTGCACGGAATTGTTAACACTTGTTTCCGATCCGACATCCCGTAGGTTCATACGTTGGCTACTTTTTCAGACGTTTATATATATATATATATATATCTGAAAATTAAACCAAACAGTATTAGAATTAGATTTTAGAGCTGTCAAATTTTTGTTCTTCCCTCGACGGGATTTTAACCCACACCATTCGCTTAGCCTTACGTCCAGCGTCCTAGACCACTCGACCAAATCCACTCCCTATATATATATATATATATATATATATATATATACATGTATGTCAATATGTATGTCGGAAAAAAAATCTCATTAGAGCTTATGCTTATTGTTTTGGATGTCCGACTATGAATAAAACTTTTTGTATTTGTTTTTGTAATTCTTTTTAAAATGTGGATAGGTTACATTAATATCCCTTGTAAATCAATTAAACTGATTTATTCTAATGGAGGACAACATCAGTCTAAAATTACACGAACAAAGTGCAATGGTTTTCCCTCTGACCCTTTGGAGAGTATTATGCATGTATAGGTTAGGTACCAGTTTTCTGACATTTTCAACAAAATCCTGTATTCTGCTGATTCTGACTGGAAATGTAATAAACTGAAAATGTGAATACAATTTAACCTTATCAAATTAACTTACTTTTACAGCTTCTGTTGCCAACTCCAGGAATATAGATCCTTTGGCTTCCATCTTCCTCTCATCTTTAAAGAATTCCAATATATATGTCATATCTGTTTGTTGTTTTAACACAAAGTATCGTCTTTTGAATTGCTGTATAAAGGTGAATAAGCTTAATTAGTTATATACTTATATGTACTTATTATATATGTCATGTATTTAGTTCCTTTAAACCACCAGTTTAACACAATAGGAAACAGAATCATTACACCATGAACATTTTTATGAACAAACTGCTTATATCTTAGTGTTATTCTAATTAAACATTTCCTAATTAAAATACTTTTTTTAATTCAACCACTCGTGCATTTTGTGTCTGTGATATTGGTATTTCCGAGTTAAACCTTCAGACAGATTACTCATATACATGTGTATTAATAGTGACTTCTTTGAATAAAATGTATGTTTAAATAAGACAAATGGAGAGCTAAATATTTTCATTGTTTGCAATTACACACACATATTATTTCCAATCGTAACTACTCGGCCATTCTCGCTACCCTGCAAATAACCTCGTACGTACATAGTAGAAATTCTTCTTAAATTGTTTGCCGGAAGTTAAGTTAAGTTAAGCCGCACAAAAATATAGTCCACGAAAATCCAATAGGGAAGACATACTAAGTAAAATCTAATCATGCAAAACTAATTAAAACTTTAATTGAAATATAGAAAATTGCTTAAAATATAACTTTATCAAACTTTCATGTAACTGACATGTGAAAAGTAGTGTGATTTATACGCCTAATGCATACGAGGTGATTTGCAGGGTAGCGAGAATGGCCGAGTAGTTACGATTGATATTATTTCATCTGCAACACATTTTATAAGTGTTTCATAGAGGATACATTTCTCACAATTAAGTTTTTTATTTTTAACTTTCCTGTTTTTGCAACATTCAAGAATACTTGCCCAGGAAGTAAAAGGCAGATTAGTTTTCAGAGTTACAGTGTCTTTTCGTGTTACAACTTATCTATTTTAGTCATCATGTTTTATGAATAGTCATTGCTCTATTCAACCAGACCCCCTATATATTTTTAAAATATAATAAGACAGGGACTTTTATTATGAATAAAAGATACAAGTTCTAAAAATCATAGAATTATTTTCTTCTATCCTTAGTGTGTTTAATCAGTTGGTTAAATTTCTGTAATATTTTTAATCACTACAGTAGTTAAATTTCTGTAATATTTTTAATCACCACAGTAGTTAAATTTCTGTAATATTTTTAATCACCACAGTAGTTAAATTTCTGTAATATTTTTAATCACCATATTAGTTAAATTTCTGTAATATTTTTAATCACCACAGTAGTTAAATTTCTGCATTAGAATTCCCACCAATTTCCTTTTGACGGTCACTGATGACAGAAAGTAATAAATTTAACTATCTCAATTGGAGAAATATCGTAATCCACTGGTAGCAGGAGGAGAATATTACCAGCATCGCTCATCAAATCAGATTTAATCTTTCATTCTGTCATTAATTCATTAAAGCTTCTTGCTTATTTCACATATATAATATTGTGTTAAGAGTTCCCATCAATCATTTGTCAATGTGTCACAATAATCCTGAAAGCTTCAAATGATAGCTTTAGAGCTAGTCAAAGCTAAATCTAATCTATGTAGGCTTACTATCTCCAAATATAATAATATAATAAATATCATTATAAAACAGATACTAAAAGACAAATTGTGAAAGGCAGAGACACAGAGCTACTACACATTAATTAACCTTTAATACTAACACAAGACAAAGTGGGGTATATAAATCTTGATCAAATGTCAAATAATGATGTTGGTAAAACATTTAATCATTTTAACAAACTTGCAGCAAGCTTTGCCATAGTGTGCAACCAGACAATAAACCCAACTTGATCAAATTGTTCAATACCTAAACTGATCCTGTAAGACAAATATATAAGTAAATGTCTGTACCTAAACTGATCCTGTAAGACAAATATATAAGTAAATGTCTGTACCTAAACTGATCCTGTAAGACAAATATATAAGTAAATGTCTGTACCTGAACTGATCCTGTAAGACAAATATATAAGTAAATGTCTGTACCTAAACTGATCCTGTAAGACAAATATATAAGTAAATGTCTGTATATCAAGAGTAAAATATCTGTCAAATTACCTTATCTTTATATATTCTATATTCCAGTAAGTATCCTATGATGTATGTATTATAAAATACCTGGACCATTTAAAGAATTTTGAAAATGGGTCCTTGGTGCATCTAAATAGAGCCAGGTCATTATTTAAATATCATCAAAGTTCTGTATTCCGATACAAGTCCTATGGTACATTAGGACATAACTTTTTACAAATGTTTACGGTGATCATATGAAAAGTACTTTTATAATGCATTGTGCCAAAAATTTATAGATTGTTCTAAGGAAATAAAAGTCAGCACATTAAAAACCAATCATCGTCTGATGTAAGACATCATTGTTACATAAAACAACACTGGCTTCTTGTGATAAATGTGAAGATTATGTGCTTTGTAAATTCATTATTAATTGTTGGGTACTAGTGATAACCAAACAATAGAATTAAGACATAATTAAATATGAGATTTAATTAGAAAGTAGCAAAACCAGGAATTAAAATATCAATCAACAGAAATTTTGTTATAAAGTCAATCCATGAAAATTGATACCAACGAACATAAATCAATGTGTAGTATTTAAAGATAATCCTGTAGATTATACAAATAATAACATGTTTGAATTATGAATTTTTACTTTGTTTTAAACTTTTTAACAGAATTTATAGTTTTTAGTTGCACTTTAAAGAATTTCTTGTTCATTTGACATCCATATCTTTCCTTTCTTGTTATAAATATTATACCTTTGTAAAGCTGATAACATTTTCTTTGCCACTGTCTGGTCCTTTATACAGCCAGCCTTCTTTTGTAACAACTCCTGGCATATTTCTACTGATTGTATCCTACAAAAAGGTATAACATAAATAATAATTGGCTGCAAAAAACATTTTCTTCCCTCTGAATAAATAGAAATGTTGAAAAATGTTCCACTTCACAAATATTCAATAATATAATCAATCTTG
Source organism: Bathymodiolus septemdierum (assembly GCA_963383655.1). Lineage (NCBI taxonomy): Eukaryota > Metazoa > Mollusca > Bivalvia > Mytilida > Modiolidae > Bathymodiolus > Bathymodiolus septemdierum. The sequence continues at coordinate 119,787,573 of OY726519.1, forward strand.
TAGAATGGGAGGGAAAATACTTCCTCTTTTTTATCAACTATTAACTTTTTACAGTAAATTCTAATTACTTATGTCCTTCACCAATGCAAATCACCAGTCTCATTCTGGCTATTGGTGTATTTCTATCTTGTCTGATTTCAATCAATTTGCTTACATATATTTTTTGGACAGATTTCTATTTATTTAAAGTATCTAAAAGAACAACTTAATGACTTCATGATGAAAGGTCTTGCTGTGGACAACAGTCAAGGAAATCTAGCTGTCAAATGTCAAACAACAATGGCACATCAATAAACCATGACTTAATACTATTAAATCATGACATCTATAAATCATGGCTTCTATATGATTTCCATTGTAGGGGGTTAGGGTTATGGTGTTTAATGCCACTTTCAATGTCAGTTTTATTGGTGAAGCAAACTGGAGTACGCTGAGAAAACCACCGACCTGTCGCAAGTCACTGACAAACTTTATCACATAATGTTGTATTGAGTACACCTTGCCTGAGCGGGATTTGAACTCGCAACATTAGTGGTGATAGACACCGATTACATTGGTAGTTATATATCCAACTACCTTACGATCCAGGTTGTTGTCATTGTAACACAAGTTTGATACATAAAACAAATATTAGGTATAAACCTCATCCTTTTCTTTTTCTTCTATTTCTGCATCAATTTCAAACACATGTTCAGGTAAAGCTTCTGGAGTCTTACATCTGTAAACAGAAATAGGTATGTATTCTACCAAGCAAACAAATTAATATAAGTTTGTTTTAAATTTGCTTTCGAATCCCTTTAATTATATGTATTATATCATGTTGAAATTGATCTTATTGTACAATATTATTTATTAGTTAATAAATATGTTTAAACTAATCTATGGAGAGTGAACTTATTGTTGACTCAATCAGAAATAATTTAGAGTTATTGTATTACTACTCAAACTATAATATAAACTATCCATGGATATTTATTTCTATTGATACATAGAACTAAATGTCACATGACATTATCAAACTAGGGGCCATCCTGGTCATGATCATATGGTAGTTGGATTTATAACTACCTATGCAATCAGTGCCTATTACCACTAATGCGAGGTTTGTCAGTGACTTGCAGCAGGTTTTCTCCGGGTACTTTGGTCCTCCACCAATCAAACTGACCGCCACGATATAACTGAAATATTGTTGAAAGTGGCATTAAACACCATAACTCCCCTATTTCTATTTATACATATAACTAAACGTCACATGACATTACCAATCTAAAATCTGTGTAATTTACCTGAGAAGTTTCTGGTACCCTCCTGAATACTGCTCGTACTTGTACTTTACAACATGACAGGTACCAGTATATGACTTGATACACTCCCTCACCAATAAATTGGTAGCTTCATGTGTGGCTGTAGGGGGCACCGTTGAATGTAATGTCCGCATCTTCTTGGAAGGAGTGGGGGGCTGTAAAAAAATTAAAACATGAATAAAACATTAAAAATAAGACTTATTCTTTAACTTTTGACCCAATGTTCAGATATGTTGAAAGTGTAAATTTGGACAGATACTAGTTCACCAATCACATAGTCAAATGTTTGCATTGTAATGAATTATGAACGACCACTCTCTACAATCTGTTGTCCATAAATTGTGAAAGGGTTCATTCACCTGTAAAGTGCATAATATTTTTGATAAAATAGATATCAACTAATTAAAATATTTCAATAAAATTTACATATACAGTAGTGTCTCTCAAATAAGGTCACACTTTCTGCATTGATAAAGTGGCCTTATAAGGGGATAGCCTCTGTTGAAAGGGACAATTAAGTAGCATTTTATTCAACCTATTACAAACCATGGTTAAGGGGTCTATTGTAAACAGAGTACTGTACCTTTATTTGTTGCTTACCTGGGTGTTTAAGGTGTTGTGTTAACTGGTAAGTTCAAAAATAAAGTATTATGTTAATAAAAAAAGAAAAAAAAGTAGTAGTATTTTACTAAATCAAGTGCATCTGAAATTTGGCCTGATAAGAGGGATGGCCTTTGGTTGGAGGAGCATGTACACTGTGAAACATATCCTTGAAAGGAATTTTTAAGAGTTCCAAAAGGTCCCTTCTTCATACATTATGTATAGTTCAGTTCTGTATTTAAACCTGATGTGTCTACACTTCTTTAACTTTTATTTCTAAACTCACAGAAAGAGTATTGATCAAACCAGTATATGAGATAAAAAAAAATTTAAACATGCCGACTGTGGCAGTAACACATTTGTCCTGTTTGTAATGTCTCTCATTTCTTGGTTTTTACTTGTAATTAACTTAAGTACTAACTGGAATGACAATGTCATCATACAGGAATGTGAGCATTTGTAATTAACTTAAGTACTAACTGGAATGACAATGTCATCATACAGGAATGTGAGCATTTGTAATTAACTTAAGTACTAACTGGAATGACAATGTCATCATACAGGAATGTGACCATTTGTAATTTACTTAAGTACTAACTGGAATGACAATGTCATCATACAGGAATGTGAGCATTTGTAATTAACTTAAGTACTAACTGGAATGACAATGTCATCATACAGAATGTGAGCATTTGTAATTAACTTAAGTACTAACTGGAATGACAATGTCATCATACAGGAATGTGAGCATTTGTAATTAACTTAAGTACTAACTGGAATGACAATGTCATCATACAGAATGTGAGCATTTGTAATTGACTTAAGTACTAACTGGAATGACAATGTCATCATACGGAATGTGACCATTTGTAATTTACTTAAGTACTAACTGGAATGACAATGTCATCATATAGGAATGTGAGCATTTGTAATTAACTTAAGTACTAACTGGAATGACAATGTCATCATACAGAATGTGAGCATTTGTAATTAACTTAAGTACTAACTGGTATGACAATGTCATCATATGGAATGTGAGCATTTGTAATTAACTTAAGTACTAACTGGAATGACAATGTCATCATACAGGAATGTGAGCATTTGTAATTGACTTAAGTACTAACTGGAGTGACAATGTCATCATACAGGAATGTGAGCATTTGTAATTAACTTAAGTACTAACTGGAATGACAATGTCATCATACAGGAATGTGAGCATTTGTAATTGACTTAAGTACTAACTGGAATGACAATGTCATCATACAAGAATGTGAGCATTTGTAATTAACTTAAGTACTAACTGGAATGACAATGTCATCATACAGAATGTGAGCATTTGTAATTGACTTAAGTACTAACTGAAATGACAATGTCATCATACAGGAATGTGAGCATTTGTAATTTATTTAAGTACTAACTGGAATGACAATGTCATCATACAGGAATGTGAGCATTTGTAATTTATTTAAGTACTAACTGGAATGACAATGTCATCATACAGGAATGTGAGCATTTGTAATTAACTTAAGTACTAACTGGAATGACAATGTCATCATACAGGAATGTGAGCATTTGTAATTAACTTAAGTACTAACTGGTATGACAATGTCATCATATGGAATGTGAGCATTTGTAATTAACTTAAGTACTAACTGGAATGACAATGTCATCATACAGGAATGTGAGCATTTGTAATTGACTTAAGTACTAACTGGAATGACAATGTCATCATACAAGAATGTGAGCATTTGTAATTAACTTAAGTACTAACTGGAATGACAATGTCATCATACAGAATGTGAGCATTTGTAATTGACTTAAGAACTAACTGGAATGACAATGTCATCATACAGGAATGTGAGCATTTGTAATTTATTTAAGTACTAACTGGAATGACAATGTCATCATACAGGAATGTGAGCATTTGTAATTTATTTAAGTACTAACTGGAATGACAATGTCATCATACAGGAATGTGAGCATTTGTAATTAACTTAAGTACTAACTGGAATGACAATGTCATCATACAGAATGTGAGCATTTGTAATTAACTTAAGTACTAACTGGAATGACAATGTCATCATACAGGAATGTGAGCATTTGTAATTAACTTAAGTACTAACTGGAATGACAATGTCATCATACAGGAATGTGAGCATCTGTAATTAACTTAAGTACTAACTGGAATGACAATGTCATCATATGGAATGTGAGCATTTGTAATTAACTTAAGTACTAACTGGAATGACAATGTCATCATACAGGAATGTGAGCATTTGTAATTGACTTAAGTACTAACTGGAATGACAATGTCATCATACAGGAATGTGAGCATTTGTAATTGACTTAAGTACTAACTGGAATGGCAATGTCATCATACAGAATGTGAGCATTTGCAATTAACTTAAGTACTAACTGGAATGACAATGTCATCATACAGGAATCTGAGCATTTGTAATTAACTTAAGTACTAACTGGAATGACAATGTCATCATACAGGAATGTGAGCATTTGTAATTTACTTAAGTACTAACTGGAATGACAATGTCATCATATGGGAATGTGAGCATTTGTAATTAACTTAAGTACTAACTGGAATGACAATGTCATCATACAGGAATGTGAGCATTTGTAATTAACTTAAGTACTAAATGGAATGACAATGTCATCATACAGGAATGTGAGCATTTGTAATTAACTTAAGTACTAACTGGAATGACAATGTCATCATACAGAATGTGAGCATTTGTAATTAACTTAAGTACTAACTGGAATGACAATGTCATCATACAGGAATGTGAGCATTTATAATTAACTTAAGTACTAACTGGAATGACAATGTCATCATACGGAATGTGAGCATTTGTAATTGACTTAAGTACTAACTGGAATGACAATGTCATCATACAGGAATGTGAGCATTTGTAATTAACTTAAGTACTAACTGGAATGGCAATGTCATCATACAGAATGTGAGCATTTGTAATTAAGTTAAGTACTAACTGGAATGACAATGTCATCATACAGGAATGTGAGCATTTGTAATTAACTTAAGTACTAACTGGAATGACAATGTCATCATACAGGAATGTGAGCATTTGTAATTAACTTAAGTACTAACTGGTATGACAATGTCATCATATGGAATGTGAGCATTTGTAATTAACTTAAGTACTAACTGGAATGACAATGTCATCATATAGGAATGTGAGCATTTGTAATTGACTTAAGTACTAACTGGAATGACAATGTCATCATACAAGAATGTGAGCATTTGTAATTAACTTAAGTACTAACTGGAATGACAATGTCATCATACAGAATGTGAGCATTTGTAATTGACTTAAGAACTAACTGGAATGACAATGTCATCATACAGGAATCTGAGCATTTGTAATTAACTTAAGTACTAACTGGAATGACAATGTCATCATACAGGAATGTGAGCATTTGTAATTTACTTAAGTACTAACTGGAATGACAATGTCATCATATGGGAATGTGAGCATTTGTAATTAACTTAAGTACTAACTGGAATGACAATGTCATCATACAGGAATGTGAGCATTTGTAATTAACTTAAGTACTAAATGGAATGACAATGTCATCATACAGGAATGTGAGCATTTGTAATTAACTTAAGTACTAACTGGAATGACAATGTCATCATACAGAATGTGAGCATTTGTAATTAACTTAAGTACTAACTGGAATGACAATGTCATCATACAGGAATGTGAGCATTTATAATTAACTTAAGTACTAACTGGAATGACAATGTCATCATACGGAATGTGAGCATTTGTAATTGACTTAAGTACTAACTGGAATGACAATGTCATCATACAGGAATGTGAGCATTTGTAATTAACTTAAGTACTAACTGGAATGGCAATGTCATCATACAGAATGTGAGCATTTGTAATTAAGTTAAGTACTAACTGGAATGACAATGTCATCATACAGGAATGTGAGCATTTGTAATTAACTTAAGTACTAACTGGAATGACAATGTCATCATACAGGAATGTGAGCATTTGTAATTAACTTAAGTACTAACTGGTATGACAATGTCATCATATGGAATGTGAGCATTTGTAATTAACTTAAGTACTAACTGGAATGACAATGTCATCATATAGGAATGTGAGCATTTGTAATTGACTTAAGTACTAACTGGAATGACAATGTCATCATACAAGAATGTGAGCATTTGTAATTAACTTAAGTACTAACTGGAATGACAATGTCATCATACAGAATGTGAGCATTTGTAATTGACTTAAGAACTAACTGGAATGACAATGTCATCATACAGGAATGTGAGCATTTGTAATTTATTTAAGTACTAACTGGAATGACAATGTCATCATACAGGAATGTGAGCATTTGTAATTTATTTAAGTACTAACTGGAATGACAATGTCATCATACAGGAATGTGAGCATTTGTAATTAACTTAAGTACTAACTGGAATGACAATGTCATCATACAGAATGTGAGCATTTGTAATTAACTTAAGTACTAACTGGAATGACAATGTCATCATACAGGAATGTGAGCATTTGTAATTAACTTAAGTACTAACTGGAATGACAATGTCATCATACAGGAATGTGAGCATCTGTAATTAACTTAAGTACTAACTGGAATGACAATGTCATCATATGGAATGTGAGCATTTGTAATTAACTTAAGTACTAACTGGAATGACAATGTCATCATACAGGAATGTGAGCATTTGTAATTGACTTAAGTACTAACTGGAATGACAATGTCATCATACAGGAATGTGAGCATTTGTAATTGACTTAAGTACTAACTGGAATGACAATGTCATCATACAGAATGTGAGCATTTGTAATTAACTTAAGTACTAACTGGAATGACAATGTCATCATACAGGAATCTGAGCATTTGTAATTAACTTAAGTACTAACTGGAATGACAATGTCATCATACAGGAATGTGAGCATTTGTAATTTACTTAAGTACTAACTGGAATGACAATGTCATCATATGGGAATGTGAGCATTTGTAATTAACTTAAGTACTAACTGGAATGACAATGTCATCATACAGGAATGTGAGCATTTGTAATTAACTTAAGTACTAAATGGAATGACAATGTCATCATACAGGAATGTGAGCATTTGTAATTAACTTAAGTACTAACTGGAATGACAATGTCATCATACAGAATGTGAGCATTTGTAATTAACTTAAGTACTAACTGGAATGACAATGTCATCATACAGGAATGTGAGCATTTATAATTAACTTAAGTACTAACTGGAATGACAATGTCATCATACGGAATGTGAGCATTTGTAATTGACTTAAGTACTAACTGGAATGACAATGTCATCATACAGGAATGTGAGCATTTGTAATTAACTTAAGTACTAACTGGAATGGCAATGTCATCATACAGAATGTGAGCATTTGTAATTAAGTTAAGTACTAACTGGAATGACAATGTCATCATACAGGAATGTGAGCATTTGTAATTAACTTAAGTACTAACTGGAATGACAATGTCATCATACAGGAATCTGAGCATTTGTAATTAACTGAAGTACTAACTGGAATGACAATGTCATCATACGGGAATGTGAGCATTTGTAATTAATTTAAGTACTAACTGGAATGACAATGTCATCATACAGGAATGTGACCATTTGTAAATAACTTAAGTACTAACTGGAATGTCACTGACAATGTCATCATACTGAATGTGAGCATTTGTAATTAACTTAAGTACTAACTGGAATGACAATGTCATCATACAGGAATGTGAGCATTTGTAATTAACTTAAGTACTAACTGGAATGACAATGTCATCATATGGAATGTGAGCATTTGTAATTAACTTAAGTACTAACTGGAATGACAATGTCATCATACGGAATGTGAGCATTTGTAAATAACTTACATTGTAAGGACTAACTGGAATGACAATGTCATCATACAGAATGTGAGCATTTGTAATTGACTTAAGTACTAACTGGAATGACAATGTCATAATACAGGAATGTGAGCATTTGTAATTAACTTAAGTACTAACTGGAATGACAATGTCATCATATAGGAATGTGAGCATTTGTAATTAACTTAAGTACTAACTGGAATGACAATGTCATCATACAGGAATGTGAGCATTTGTAAATAACTTAAGTACTAACTGGAATGTCACTGACAATGTCATCATACGGAATGTGAGCATTTGTAATTAACTTAAGTACTAACTGGAATGACAATGTCATCATACAGGAATGTGACCATTTGTAAATAACTTAAGTACTAACTGGAATGTCACTGACAATGTCATCATGCTGAATGTGAGCATTTGTAATTAACTTAAGTACTAACTGGAATGACAATGTCATCATACAGGAATGTGAGCATTTGTAATTAACTTAAGTACTAACTGGAATGACAATGTCATCATATGGAATGTGAGCATTTGTAATTGGCTTAAGTACTAACTGGAATGACAATGTCATCATATGGAATGTGAGCATTTGCAATTAACTTAAGTACTAACTGGAATGACAATGTCATCATACGGAATGTGAGCATTTGTAAATAACTTACATTGTAAGGACTAACTGGAATGACAATGTCATCATACAGAATGTGAGCATTTGTAATTGACTTAAGTACTAACTGGAATGACAATGTCATAATACAGGAATGTGAGCATTTGTAATTAACTTAAGTACTAACTGGAATGACAATGTCATCATATAGGAATGTGAGCATTTGTAATTAACTTAAGTACTAACTGGAATGACAATGTCATCATACAGGAATGTGAGCATTTGTAAATAACTTAAGTACTAACTGGAATGTCACTGACAATGTCATCATACGGAATGTGAGCATTTGTAATTAACTTAAGTACTAACTGGAATGACAATGTCATCATACGGAATGTGAGCATTTGCAATTAACTTAAGTACTAACTGGAATGACAATGTCATCATACAGGAATGTGAGCATTTGTAATTGACTTAAGTACTAACTGGAATGACAATGTCATCATACAAGAATGTGAGCATTTGTAATTAACTTAAGTACTAACTGGAATGACAATGTCATCATACAGAATGTGAGCATTTGTAATTGACTTAAGAACTAACTGGAATGACAATGTCATCATACAGGAATGTGAGCATTTGTAATTTATTTAAGTACTAACTGGAATGACAATGTCATCATACAGGAATGTGAGCATTTGTAATTTATTTAAGTACTAACTGGAATGACAATGTCATCATACAGGAATGTGAGCATTTGTAATTAACTTAAGTACTAACTGGAATGACAATGTCATCATACAGAATGTGAGCATTTGTAATTAACTTAAGTACTAACTGGAATGACAATGTCATCATACAGGAATGTGAGCATTTGTAATTAACTTAAGTACTAACTGGAATGACAATGTCATCATACAGGAATGTGAGCATCTGTAATTAACTTAAGTACTAACTGGAATGACAATGTCATCATATGGAATGTGAGCATTTGTAATTAACTTAAGTACTAACTGGAATGACAATGTCATCATACAGGAATGTGAGCATTTGTAATTGACTTAAGTACTAACTGGAATGACAATGTCATCATACAGGAATGTGAGCATTTGTAATTGACTTAAGTACTAACTGGAATGGCAATGTCATCATACAGAATGTGAGCATTTGCAATTAACTTAAGTACTAACTGGAATGACAATGTCATCATACAGGAATCTGAGCATTTGTAATTAACTTAAGTACTAACTGGAATGACAATGTCATCATACAGGAATGTGAGCATTTGTAATTTACTTAAGTACTAACTGGAATGACAATGTCATCATATGGGAATGTGAGCATTTGTAATTAACTTAAGTACTAACTGGAATGACAATGTCATCATACAGGAATGTGAGCATTTGTAATTAACTTAAGTACTAAATGGAATGACAATGTCATCATACAGGAATGTGAGCATTTGTAATTAACTTAAGTACTAACTGGAATGACAATGTCATCATACAGAATGTGAGCATTTGTAATTAACTTAAGTACTAACTGGAATGACAATGTCATCATACAGGAATGTGAGCATTTATAATTAACTTAAGTACTAACTGGAATGACAATGTCATCATACGGAATGTGAGCATTTGTAATTGACTTAAGTACTAACTGGAATGACAATGTCATCATACAGGAATGTGAGCATTTGTAATTAACTTAAGTACTAACTGGAATGGCAATGTCATCATACAGAATGTGAGCATTTGTAATTAAGTTAAGTACTAACTGGAATGACAATGTCATCATACAGGAATGTGAGCATTTGTAATTAACTTAAGTACTAACTGGAATGACAATGTCATCATACAGGAATGTGAGCATTTGTAATTAACTTAAGTACTAACTGGTATGACAATGTCATCATATGGAATGTGAGCATTTGTAATTAACTTAAGTACTAACTGGAATGACAATGTCATCATATAGGAATGTGAGCATTTGTAATTGACTTAAGTACTAACTGGAATGACAATGTCATCATACAAGAATGTGAGCATTTGTAATTAACTTAAGTAGTAACTGGAATGACAATGTCATCATACAGAATGTGAGCATTTGTAATTGACTTAAGAACTAACTGGAATGACAATGTCATCATACAGGAATCTGAGCATTTGTAATTAACTTAAGTACTAACTGGAATGACAATGTCATCATACAGGAATGTGAGCATTTGTAATTTACTTAAGTACTAACTGGAATGACAATGTCATCATATGGGAATGTGAGCATTTGTAATTAACTTAAGTACTAACTGGAATGACAATGTCATCATACAGGAATGTGAGCATTTGTAATTAACTTAAGTACTAAATGGAATGACAATGTCATCATACAGGAATGTGAGCATTTGTAATTAACTTAAGTACTAACTGGAATGACAATGTCATCATACAGAATGTGAGCATTTGTAATTAACTTAAGTACTAACTGGAATGACAATGTCATCATACAGGAATGTGAGCATTTATAATTAACTTAAGTACTAACTGGAATGACAATGTCATCATACGGAATGTGAGCATTTGTAATTGACTTAAGTACTAACTGGAATGACAATGTCATCATACAGGAATGTGAGCATTTGTAATTAACTTAAGTACTAACTGGAATGTCACTGACAATGTCATCATGCTGAATGTGAGCATTTGTAATTAACTTAAGTACTAACTGGAATGACAATGTCATCATACAGGAATGTGAGCATTTGTAATTAACTTAAGTACTAACTGGAATGACAATGTCATCATATGGAATGTGAGCATTTGTAATTGGCTTAAGTACTAACTGGAATGACAATGTCATCATATGGAATGTGAGCATTTGCAATTAACTTAAGTACTAACTGGAATGACAATGTCATCATACGGAATGTGAGCATTTGTAAATAACTTACATTGTAAGGACTAACTGGAATGACAATGTCATCATACAGAATGTGAGCATTTGTAATTGACTTAAGTACTAACTGGAATGACAATGTCATAATACAGGAATGTGAGCATTTGTAATTAACTTAAGTACTAACTGGAATGACAATGTCATCATATAGGAATGTGAGCATTTGTAATTAACTTAAGTACTAACTGGAATGACAATGTCATCATACAGGAATGTGAGCATTTGTAAATAACTTAAGTACTAACTGGAATGTCACTGACAATGTCATCATACGGAATGTGAGCATTTGTAATTAACTTAAGTACTAACTGGAATGACAATGTCATCATACGGAATGTGAGCATTTGCAATTAACTTAAGTACTAACTGGAATGACAATGTCATCATACAGGAATGTGAGCATTTGTAATTGACTTAAGTACTAACTGGAATGACAATGTCATCATACAAGAATGTGAGCATTTGTAATTAACTTAAGTACTAACTGGAATGACAATGTCATCATACAGAATGTGAGCATTTGTAATTGACTTAAGAACTAACTGGAATGACAATGTCATCATACAGGAATGTGAGCATTTGTAATTTATTTAAGTACTAACTGGAATGACAATGTCATCATACAGGAATGTGAGCATTTGTAATTTATTTAAGTACTAACTGGAATGACAATGTCATCATACAGGAATGTGAGCATTTGTAATTAACTTAAGTACTAACTGGAATGACAATGTCATCATACAGAATGTGAGCATTTGTAATTAACTTAAGTACTAACTGGAATGACAATGTCATCATACAGGAATGTGAGCATTTGTAATTAACTTAAGTACTAACTGGAATGACAATGTCATCATACAGGAATGTGAGCATCTGTAATTAACTTAAGTACTAACTGGAATGACAATGTCATCATATGGAATGTGAGCATTTGTAATTAACTTAAGTACTAACTGGAATGACAATGTCATCATACAGGAATGTGAGCATTTGTAATTGACTTAAGTACTAACTGGAATGACAATGTCATCATACAGGAATGTGAGCATTTGTAATTGACTTAAGTACTAACTGGAATGGCAATGTCATCATACAGAATGTGAGCATTTGCAATTAACTTAAGTACTAACTGGAATGACAATGTCATCATACAGGAATCTGAGCATTTGTAATTAACTTAAGTACTAACTGGAATGACAATGTCATCATACAGGAATGTGAGCATTTGTAATTTACTTAAGTACTAACTGGAATGACAATGTCATCATATGGGAATGTGAGCATTTGTAATTAACTTAAGTACTAACTGGAATGACAATGTCATCATACAGGAATGTGAGCATTTGTAATTAACTTAAGTACTAAATGGAATGACAATGTCATCATACAGGAATGTGAGCATTTGTAATTAACTTAAGTACTAACTGGAATGACAATGTCATCATACAGAATGTGAGCATTTGTAATTAACTTAAGTACTAACTGGAATGACAATGTCATCATACAGGAATGTGAGCATTTATAATTAACTTAAGTACTAACTGGAATGACAATGTCATCATACGGAATGTGAGCATTTGTAATTGACTTAAGTACTAACTGGAATGACAATGTCATCATACAGGAATGTGAGCATTTGTAATTAACTTAAGTACTAACTGGAATGGCAATGTCATCATACAGAATGTGAGCATTTGTAATTAAGTTAAGTACTAACTGGAATGACAATGTCATCATACAGGAATGTGAGCATTTGTAATTAACTTAAGTACTAACTGGAATGACAATGTCATCATACAGGAATGTGAGCATTTGTAATTAACTTAAGTACTAACTGGTATGACAATGTCATCATATGGAATGTGAGCATTTGTAATTAACTTAAGTACTAACTGGAATGACAATGTCATCATATAGGAATGTGAGCATTTGTAATTGACTTAAGTACTAACTGGAATGACAATGTCATCATACAAGAATGTGAGCATTTGTAATTAACTTAAGTAGTAACTGGAATGACAATGTCATCATACAGAATGTGAGCATTTGTAATTGACTTAAGAACTAACTGGAATGACAATGTCATCATACAGGAATCTGAGCATTTGTAATTAACTTAAGTACTAACTGGAATGACAATGTCATCATACAGGAATGTGAGCATTTGTAATTTACTTAAGTACTAACTGGAATGACAATGTCATCATATGGGAATGTGAGCATTTGTAATTAACTTAAGTACTAACTGGAATGACAATGTCATCATACAGGAATGTGAGCATTTGTAATTAACTTAAGTACTAAATGGAATGACAATGTCATCATACAGGAATGTGAGCATTTGTAATTAACTTAAGTACTAACTGGAATGACAATGTCATCATACAGAATGTGAGCATTTGTAATTAACTTAAGTACTAACTGGAATGACAATGTCATCATACAGGAATGTGAGCATTTATAATTAACTTAAGTACTAACTGGAATGACAATGTCATCATACGGAATGTGAGCATTTGTAATTGACTTAAGTACTAACTGGAATGACAATGTCATCATACAGGAATGTGAGCATTTGTAATTAACTTAAGTACTAACTGGAATGGCAATGTCATCATACAGAATGTGAGCATTTGTAATTAAGTTAAGTACTAACTGGAATGACAATGTCATCATACAGGAATGTGAGCATTTGTAATTAACTTAAGTACTAACTGGAATGACAATGTCATCATACAGGAATGTGAGCATTTGTAATTAACTTAAGTACTAACTGGTATGACAATGTCATCATATGGAATGTGAGCATTTGTAATTAACTTAAGTACTAACTGGAATGACAATGTCATCATATAGGAATGTGAGCATTTGTAATTGACTTAAGTACTAACTGGAATGACAATGTCATCATACAAGAATGTGAGCATTTGTAATTAACTTAAGTACTAACTGGAATGACAATGTCATCATACAGAATGTGAGCATTTGTAATTGACTTAAGAACTAACTGGAATGACAATGTCATCATACAGGAATGTGAGCATTTGTAATTTATTTAAGTACTAACTGGAATGACAATGTCATCATACAGGAATGTGAGCATTTGTAATTTATTTAAGTACTAACTGGAATGACAATGTCATCATACAGGAATGTGAGCATTTGTAATTAACTTAAGTACTAACTGGAATGACAATGTCATCATACAGAATGTGAGCATTTGTAATTAACTTAAGTACTAACTGGAATGACAATGTCATCATACAGGAATGTGAGCATTTGTAATTAACTTAAGTACTAACTGGAATGACAATGTCATCATACAGGAATGTGAGCATCTGTAATTAACTTAAGTACTAACTGGAATGACAATGTCATCATATGGAATGTGAGCATTTGTAATTAACTTAAGTACTAACTGGAATGACAATGTCATCATACAGGAATGTGAGCATTTGTAATTGACTTAAGTACTAACTGGAATGACAATGTCATCATACAGGAATGTGAGCATTTGTAATTGACTTAAGTACTAACTGGAATGACAATGTCATCATACAGAATGTGAGCATTTGTAATTAACTTAAGTACTAACTGGAATGACAATGTCATCATACAGGAATCTGAGCATTTGTAATTAACTTAAGTACTAACTGGAATGACAATGTCATCATACAGGAATGTGAGCATTTGTAATTTACTTAAGTACTAACTGGAATGACAATGTCATCATATGGGAATGTGAGCATTTGTAATTAACTTAAGTACTAACTGGAATGACAATGTCATCATACAGGAATGTGAGCATTTGTAATTAACTTAAGTACTAAATGGAATGACAATGTCATCATACAGGAATGTGAGCATTTGTAATTAACTTAAGTACTAACTGGAATGACAATGTCATCATACAGAATGTGAGCATTTGTAATTAACTTAAGTACTAACTGGAATGACAATGTCATCATACAGGAATGTGAGCATTTATAATTAACTTAAGTACTAACTGGAATGACAATGTCATCATACGGAATGTGAGCATTTGTAATTGACTTAAGTACTAACTGGAATGACAATGTCATCATACAGGAATGTGAGCATTTGTAATTAACTTAAGTACTAACTGGAATGGCAATGTCATCATACAGAATGTGAGCATTTGTAATTAAGTTAAGTACTAACTGGAATGACAATGTCATCATACAGGAATGTGAGCATTTGTAATTAACTTAAGTACTAACTGGAATGACAATGTCATCATACAGGAATCTGAGCATTTGTAATTAACTGAAGTACTAACTGGAATGACAATGTCATCATACGGGAATGTGAGCATTTGTAATTAATTTAAGTACTAACTGGAATGACAATGTCATCATACAGGAATGTGACCATTTGTAAATAACTTAAGTACTAACTGGAATGTCACTGACAATGTCATCATACTGAATGTGAGCATTTGTAATTAACTTAAGTACTAACTGGAATGACAATGTCATCATACAGGAATGTGAGCATTTGTAATTAACTTAAGTACTAACTGGAATGACAATGTCATCATACGGAATGTGAGCATTTGTAAATAACTTACATTGTAAGGACTAACTGGAATGACAATGTCATCATACAGAATGTGAGCATTTGTAATTGACTTAAGTACTAACTGGAATGACAATGTCATAATACAGGAATGTGAGCATTTGTAATTAACTTAAGTACTAACTGGAATGGCAATGTCATCATACAGAATGTGAGCATTTGTAATTAAGTTAAGTACTAACTGGAATGACAATGTCATCATACAGGAATGTGAGCATTTGTAATTAACTTAAGTACTAACTGGAATGACAATGTCATCATACAGGAATCTGAGCATTTGTAATTAACTGAAGTACTAACTGGAATGACAATGTCATCATACGGGAATGTGAGCATTTGTAATTAATTTAAGTACTAACTGGAATGACAATGTCATCATACAGGAATGTGACCATTTGTAAATAACTTAAGTACTAACTGGAATGTCACTGACAATGTCATCATAGTGAATGTGAGCATTTGTAATTAACTTAAGTACTAACTGGAATGACAATGTCATCATACAGGAATGTGAGCATTTGTAATTAACTTAAGTACTAACTGGAATGACAATGTCATCATACGGAATGTGAGCATTTGTAAATAACTTACATTGTAAGGACTAACTGGAATGACAATGTCATCATACAGAATGTGAGCATTTGTAATTGACTTAAGTACTAACTGGAATGACAATGTCATAATACAGGAATGTGAGCATTTGTAATTAACTTAAGTACTAACTGGAATGACAATGTCATCATATAGGAATGTGAGCATTTGTAATTAACTTAAGTACTAACTGGAATGACAATGTCATCATACAGGAATGTGAGCATTTGTAAATAACTTAAGTACTAACTGGAATGTCACTGACAATGTCATCATACGGAATGTGAGCATTTGTAATTAACTTAAGTACTAACTGGAATGACAATGTCATCATACAGGAATGTGACCATTTGTAAATAACTTAAGTACTAACTGGAATGTCACTGACAATGTCATCATGCTGAATGTGAGCATTTGTAATTAACTTAAGTACTAACTGGAATGACAATGTCATCATACAGGAATGTGAGCATTTGTAATTAACTTAAGTACTAACTGGAATGACAATGTCATCATATGGAATGTGAGCATTTGTAATTGGCTTAAGTACTAACTGGAATGACAATGTCATCATATGGAATGTGAGCATTTGCAATTAACTTAAGTACTAACTGGAATGACAATGTCATCATACGGAATGTGAGCATTTGTAAATAACTTACATTGTAAGGACTAACTGGAATGACAATGTCATCATACAGAATGTGAGCATTTGTAATTGACTTAAGTACTAACTGGAATGACAATGTCATCATACAGGAATGTGAGCATTTATAATTAACTTAAGTACTAACTGGAATGACAATGTCATCATACGGAATGTGAGCATTTGTAATTGACTTAAGTACTAACTGGAATGACAATGTCATCATACAGGAATGTGAGCATTTGTAATTAACTTAAGTACTAACTGGAATGGCAATGTCATCATACAGAATGTGAGCATTTGTAATTAAGTTAAGTACTAACTGGAATGACAATGTCATCATACAGGAATGTGAGCATTTGTAATTAACTTAAGTACTAACTGGAATGACAATGTCATCATACAGGAATCTGAGCATTTGTAATTAACTGAAGTACTAACTGGAATGACAATGTCATCATACGGGAATGTGAGCATTTGTAATTAATTTAAGTACTAACTGGAATGACAATGTCATCATACAGGAATGTGACCATTTGTAAATAACTTAAGTACTAACTGGAATGTCACTGACAATGTCATCATACTGAATGTGAGCATTTGTAATTAACTTAAGTACTAACTGGAATGACAATGTCATCATACAGGAATGTGAGCATTTGTAATTAACTTAAGTACTAACTGGAATGACAATGTCATCATATGGAATGTGAGCATTTGTAATTAACTTAAGTACTAACTGGAATGACAATGTCATCATACGGAATGTGAGCATTTGTAAATAACTTACATTGTAAGGACTAACTGGAATGACAATGTCATCATACAGAATGTGAGCATTTGTAATTGACTTAAGTACTAACTGGAATGACAATGTCATAATACAGGAATGTGAGCATTTGTAATTAACTTAAGTACTAACTGGAATGACAATGTCATCATATAGGAATGTGAGCATTTGTAATTAACTTAAGTACTAACTGGAATGACAATGTCATCATACAGGAATGTGAGCATTTGTAAATAACTTAAGTACTAACTGGAATGTCACTGACAATGTCATCATACGGAATGTGAGCATTTGTAATTAACTTAAGTACTAACTGGAATGACAATGTCATCATACAGGAATGTGACCATTTGTAAATAACTTAAGTACTAACTGGAATGTCACTGACAATGTCATCATGCTGAATGTGAGCATTTGTAATTAACTTAAGTACTAACTGGAATGACAATGTCATCATACAGGAATGTGAGCATTTGTAATTAACTTAAGTACTAACTGGAATGACAATGTCATCATATGGAATGTGAGCATTTGTAATTGGCTTAAGTACTAACTGGAATGACAATGTCATCATATGGAATGTGAGCATTTGCAATTAACTTAAGTACTAACTGGAATGACAATGTCATCATACGGAATGTGAGCATTTGTAAATAACTTACATTGTAAGGACTAACTGGAATGACAATGTCATCATACAGAATGTGAGCATTTGTAATTGACTTAAGTACTAACTGGAATGACAATGTCATAATACAGGAATGTGAGCATTTGTAATTAACTTAAGTACTAACTGGAATGACAATGTCATCATATAGGAATGTGAGCATTTGTAATTAACTTAAGTACTAACTGGAATGACAATGTCATCATACAGGAATGTGAGCATTTGTAAATAACTTAAGTACTAACTGGAATGTCACTGACAATGTCATCATACGGAATGTGAGCATTTGTAATTAACTTAAGTACTAACTGGAATGACAATGTCATCATACGGAATGTGAGCATTTGCAATTAACTTAAGTACTAATTGGAATGACAATGTCATCATACAGGAATGTGAGCATTTGTAATTAACTTAAGTACTAACTGGAATGACAATGTCTTCATACAGGAATGTGAGCATTTGTAATTAACTTAAGTACTAACTGGAATGACAATGTCATCATACAGGAATGTGAGCATTTGTAAATAACTTAAGTACTAACTGGAATGTCACTGACAATGTCATCATACGGAATGTGAGCATTTGTAAATAACTTAAGTACTAACTGGAATGACAATGTCATCATACAGAATGTGAGCATTTGTAATTAACTTAAGTACTAACTGGAATGACAATGTCATCATACGGGAATGTGAGCATTTCTCTTTGAGGATCATTATGTAGAATGGTTTTGTTCTTCGTCACATAAATCTCATAATCTACTGGATCGACAGGTTTTGGACGTGACTGAAACAGAAAGAAAAAAAATCATTGCAGGCAATAATATGTTATAAAGTACATGTATCAAAATTCACTTCCTTAATCCAATACAAAAATAGAAATATTACTTTACACAAATACATGTGATATCTTGGATTCTGGACACTGTTTTACATCATCAATCTCTAGTCTGCATTATAATTTGAACTTTTGGCCATAAGTAAAAAATCCTTTCAGACAATGTACAAAATGTAAAACTTAAATTTAAAATGGTAAATGTTGTACACTGTTTACAGAACAACTGTGGCTGAATAAAACTGCTTCTTTCAAATATGTATCAGCCAATTTTTTTTCTAATTGATAATATGTTCAAAATCATTTGCCTGTACCAAGTTATAAAGTCATCCAAGTATGGAAAAATACAATCAATTAACAATGTCTAATAAAATTAAAGCACAGCTATCATTCTTTATTTTACACTGATCACAATTCCTGTTAGCTATACAACTGTATAGAGGAAATGAATTCCTTTGACACAATGATTACCTCCCTTTATTATATATTAGAACTGCTATTTATTAACACATGATTTATTTTACAAATTTTCTGATAAAATGGATGACACTCAGGTGACAATGAGAAGAAACACAATTTAAAATCATATTCTTCATTAATTATACATTGCACTTAATATATATGTTATCAGAATGTCACTATTTTTTAAAAGAATTCTAGTAAAACGTTCAATTCCCATAAGATTTCTATAATTGAGATAATTGTTTTTTAGTGTTACATGAAATCCATAATAAAATATTTGACATATAAATGATAAATTCTATATTAACCTGAAAGAATGGACTAAAAAACTGACTCTGTACCACGTTAGCTCGATGTGTTAATGCCATTTATAAACGTAATTCCCATTTCACTATATTGAAAGTGTCACAATATCAGTTTATAAAACTTCACCATGGAATTCATCAAACGAATAAAATACAATCTTCCAAAAACAAAGAATGTATTATAATTGTTGGCAAAATCATTAAACTAAAGATCAATGTAGTAATATGATTAACTATCTTATAATGGATGATATTTCAACTTAGTGAAGGTGTTTTCTTATGTTTTATCAACATCACTGTATATCAACACATTCCTGTTATCTCTACTAGGAAAATTAAGTAGCTTTATGTAGTGTATAACTTATCTATTTCAGTGAGGTGATGATCATTCATCTGAATCTCACACATTGTCTATTTACTTTTGCAGCAAATCTGGTGTTATAGTAAGACATGGTAATATTTTTTACAATGAAAATCCTTTGACATCTTTTATCTTGATGGATTGCGTTGAACTTAAATAGAGAGATTGAGAGTAGCAGTCATCTTAAATTTACAATGAGTCAGCAAATTGACAAACATATCAAGAATGTTACAGTTACTAAATAAAATAATAATCATTTGAACTACGGTAAATCTTCCTCAGGAATACAGGTACCTGTATATATTGGTAATCACAACCAGTTTTAGCTAACCTGTTAGTCCTTTCATTTTCTTGCTCCAAAAGATATCTAAATTACTGAAACTCTGAGTATACATATAGTTGTTATGACTCCTGAGCACACAAAATTAGATATCTACATTTATATGACTCCCGAGCACACAAAATTAGATATCTACATATTCATGACTCCAAAGCACACAAAATTAGATATCTACATATTTATGACTCCCAAGCACACAAAATTAGATATCCACATTTTTATGACTCCCAAGCACAAACAATTAGATATATACATTTTTATGATTCCAGAGCACACAAAATTTACATATTTATGACTACCAAGCACACAAAATTAGATATCTACATATTTATGACTCCAGAGCACACAAAATTAGATATCTACATATGTATGACTCCCAAGCACACAAAATTAGATATCTACATTTTTATGACTCCCAAGCACAAACAATTAGATATATACATTTTTATGACTCGAGAGCACACAAAATTAGATATCTACATTTCATGACTACCGAGCACACAAAATTAGAGATCTACATTTGTATGACTCCCAAGCACACAAAATTAGATATCTACATTTTCATGATTCCAGAGCACACAAAATTAGATATCTACATTTTTATGACTCCAGAGCACACAAAATTAGATACATGTATCTACATTTGCATGACTCCCGAGCACACAAAATTAGATATCTACATTTCATGACTATCGAGCACACAAAATTAGAGATCTACATTTTTATGACTCTCAAGCACACAAAATTAGATATATACATTTTTATGATTCCAGAGCATACACAATTAGATATCTACATTTTTATGACTCCCAAGCACACAAAATTAGATATCTACATTTCATGACTACCGAGCACACAAAATTAGATATCTACATATTTATGACTCCCAAGCACACACAATTAGATATCTACATTTTTATGACTCTCGAGCACACAAAATTAGATATTTACATTTCATGACTATCGAGCACACAAAATTAGAGATCTACATTTTTATGACTCCCAAGCACACAAAATTAGATATATACATTTTTATGATTCCAGAGCACACACAATTAGATATCTACATTTTTATGACTCCCAAGCACACAAAATTAGATATCTACATTTCATGACTACCGAGCACACAAAATTAGATATCTACATATTTATGACTCCCAAGCACACACAATTAGATATCTACATTTTTATGATTCTCGAGCACACAAAATTAGATATTTACATTTCATGACTATCGAGCACACAAAATTAGAGATCTACATTTTTATGACTCCCAAGCACACAAAATTAGATATATACATTTTTATGATTCCAGAGCACACACAATTAGATATCTACATTTTTATGACTACCAAGCACACAAAATTAGATATCTACATTTCATGAGTACCGAGCACACAAAATTAGATATCTACATATTTATGACTCCCAAGCACACACAATTAGATATCTACATTTTTATGACTCCAGAGCACACAAAATTAGATATCAAGTAATTTATATCTGAAGACACAACACAATGAAAAACAATAAAGTGATGCTTCAAACAATCTGTATTTTGCCAAGTTACAAGATTTCAAGATCATTTGTTTTGTAGACATTTTATTTAAGAACTGAAAATGTTTATAGTACTACACTCACAGGAATACGGATAGATCTGACAGTCGGAGGATATTTCTACTTAAGCTGGTGTAATTGTATGGCCTTTAGTAAAATGAGTTCAAAGTTAGTATATCTTTATTCTCATAAAGCCAATGTATAACAATGGTACAAAGTTAGTGAAGGTTTTTATTCAGTTTACACTTCATTTATAAATAACATCTGTACTGTCCTAAAGGCCTTTAAATTATTTCAACATTACTGGTGTCTTTTATATCATTAAATGACATTATATTTAATTGTTTGATGTTTCTGATATAAATAAAATAATCACACTTGAAATCTTGAAGTAAATGTTGTTCTTTATTTGATTTTAAGGGTCTAAAACGAGTCAGTCTGAATCAGACTTAAATGTTTCTACCATTTCAAGTATCGCTATACAGATATTAATAATGGAAACATGTAGCAGGCGACACAATTTTGAAATTTTTAAAAGAAATTGATTTATATACAAAAATAAAGCTAGATAACATACGTTCTAAATATATATGGTTTTATCCTTTTAATGTTTCTTTTATTTGTACATGTAACCCGTTTGTTTTATAGACAAGTATGTTTTATTTCTAATGGTCTTGTAGGTGTCTTAAGTTGATATAAAATTAGTTCACGTCATGATATACTAGTAGCTGAAATACTGCTACAGTTGGTATTAAACATCAATCAATCAATCAATAAAAGTGGAAACGATACATTTCTTCTGTAGGCCACAGTTACAAATGGACAATGATGATGGTAAATAATACCAATGATACCAATTCTAGTGGAAATATTCCTCCAAGGTAGTTATCTAAATATGGCCATAGAAAGACAGAATTCTATTTTATTTGCATAAATAATTTTAGTCACTGAACTTTTAAATGTTATTATGAAAATTCACATATTGACCACATGATTGTTGTTTAATGTCAAATGAACAGTATTTCATGTTATACTTGTGACAAGAACATGAAAAGTTAACAAATAGTAAATCATATAGGTAAAAGTGGCACTTGGATGGGCAAATCGGCAGAACTTTTTTATTGGGTTGTCACCAGAAAAAGAGGATATCATGGATCAGATCAAAAATGTTGCCTTACACCAAATTGCAAGCCCCCAAAAGACCACACATAACATTCTGTTACTCATTATTGACTGCAAGGTGTCTCTCTGTACATGAGGCAATAATTTACACACTGTTACTCATTATGAGTGACTGCAAGGTGTCTCTCTGTACATGAGGCAATAATTTACATACTGTTACTCATTATGAGTGACTGCAAGGGACGTTAAACACCAATCAATCAATCAATCAATTATGTCTCTCTGTACATGAGGCAATAATTTACATACTGTTACTCATTATTGACTGCAAGGTGTCTCTCTATACATGAGGCAATAATTTACACACTGTTACTCATTATGAGTGACTGCAAGGTGTCTCTCTGTACATGAGGCAATAATTTACATTCTGTTACTCATTATTGACTGCTAGGTGTCTCTCTGTACATGAGGAAATAATTTACATACTGTTACTCATTATGAGTGACTGCAAGGTGTCTCTCTGTACATGAGGCAATAATTTGCATACTGTTACTCATTATGAGTGACTGCAAGGTGTCTCTCTGTACATGAGGCAATAATTTGCATACTGTTACTCATTATGAGTGACTGCAAGGTGTCTCTCTGTACATGAGGTAATAATTTGCATACTGTTACTCATTATGAGTGACTGCAAGGTGTCTGTACATGAGGCAATAATTTACATACTGTTACTCATTATTGACTGCAAGGTGTCTCTCTGTACATGAGGCAATAATTTACATACTGTTACTCATTATTGACTGCAAGGTGTCTCTCTGTACATGAGGCAATAATTTGCATACTGTTACTCATTATGAGTGACTGCAAGGTGTCTCTCTGTACATGAGGCAATAATTTGCATACTGTTACTCATTATGAGTGACAGCAAGGTGTCTGTACATGAGGCAATAATTTACATACTGTTACTCATTATTGACTGCTAGGTGTCTCTCTGTACATGAGGCAATAATTTACATACTGTTACTCATTATGAGTGACTGCAAGGTGTCTCTCTGTACATGAGGCAATAATTTACATTATGTTACTCATTATTGACTGCAAGGTGTCTCTTTGTACATGAGGCAATAATTTGCATACTGTTACTCATTATGAGTGACTGCAAGGTGTCTCTCTGTACATGAGGCAATAATGTGCATACTGTTACTCGTTATGAGTGACTGCAAGGTGCCTGTACATGAGGCAATAATTTACACACTGTTACTCATTATTGACTGCTAGGTGTCTCTCTGTACATGAGGCAATAATTTGCATACTGTTACTCTTTATGAGTGACTGCTAGGTGTCTCTCTGTACATGAGGCAATAATTTGCATACTGTTACTCATTATGAGTGACTGCAAGGTGTCTCTCTGCACATCAGGCAATAATTTACATACTATTCTAAGGAAGAGCTGAATACTTGAATCATTCTGTACAATCAGCAGATGTCTCTTTCAGAGGGGTCGTGCCCCACAAAAAAGAAACTAGATCCTCTTTCTATACCCTGTGGTTCCCTCATTTACAATTTACATACGTACAGAGCATGTATTACAAATATATGTGAATTAACATTAAAAGGTTATGGTACAGGTTAGCATTTAACTCAACAGTCAATAAATAATAATTCAAAACATTCTCAGCCACCTACAATCTACTCAGATCAGATGGTCAGATGGTCGCCACCATTAAAAGGATATGAAAGAAAATCATTTCATGCATATATTTCAATATGAGTTCATCTCAATTTCATGAAATTCTAGAACCACATTCATTTCATTGAAATCTAATTAAAATTAGATGTTAGTTGTATCTTTTTTTTATTTTACTATTTTCTTGGCAATACAGCATTAAACATCTAACAACATTCTGTATGGGGTCATGTCAGGTAACCTTTCATTCGTATTTGACCATCCAATCATTAAACATCTAACAACATTCTGTATGGGGTCATGTCAGGTAACCTTTCATTCGTATTTGACCATCCAATCATTAAACATCTAACAACATTCTGTATGGGGTCATGTCAGGTAACCTTTCATTCGTATTTGACCATCCAATCATTAAACATCTAACAACATTCTGTATGGGGTCATGTCAGGTAACCTTTCATTCGTATTTGACCATCCAATCGTTAACACATGGTAGAATAGTACATGTAAATTTCACAAATAAAATTATAATGCATACACAGTGGACAAAAGTTTTCACATGATTCCAAATTTCTTAATATATGTCTAATACATGTGCATTTTGTGGAAAAAATGAACTTTGATGTTTTGATAAATTTGCAACCTACAGAGGCACTTAGTTTGTTGCCTTTCGAAACATCTTTTTCATTTGATTGATACATAAAATATAATAATAATTTGGAAAGAAGAATAAAGGAGTAGAATATAAAAATAACTATTTTCATATAATGTGTGATCTTGATGTAATTAGCTGTCAAAATTGGCCCTGATATTTTGTCCACAATAAAATTTTGAGAAGCAGTTTATCTCTTGTTTTTTATGTCTTTGATTAAAGGAAGTTTTTCTGTTATGGTAGAATAGTATACATACATTTGTATATGTTACAAATATATTAAAATTAAAATGATAATCCTTTCTGTTCCACAAAGATGTTATTGGCGCCTGCAACATGAATCGCAATCAGGCACTTGCTGCATTGGAAGAAATTTTGAGTTGCTTTTCTTAACTTGGATAATAATATATCCTCATTTGTTAATAAAACCAACTTAAAGACAAAGGAATATAATAATCATCAAACAATTCTCTAAATTGATGAAAGACTAAATATCAATTGGAACAGGAATGACTTGGGACCAGATCCACTGGAAATCGCAAAAAAAAAAACCAGTCAGACCCCTTTTGCCACAAAACTTTCAAACTAATACTTATTGAGAAAATAAAATCCAAAAAAAGTATTGGGGAAATCAAATGTAATACAAAATGTAAATGTTCAGTTTAGTTCATCCTCATCATAGGCCCACCTTCTCATACAGTACTGAAAGGGACATACCGTGATCAATCACCTTCTCATACAGTACAGAAAGGGGCATACCGTGATCAATCACCTTCTCATACAGTACAAAAAGGGACATACCGTGATCAATCACCTTCTCATACAGTACAGAAAGGGACATACCGTGATCAATCACCTTCTCATACAGTACAGAAAGGGACATACCGTGATCAATCACCTTCTCATACAGTACAGAAAGGGACATACCGTGATCAATCACCTTCTCATACAGTACAGAAAGGGACATACCGTGACCAATCACCTTCTCATACAGTACAGAAAGGGACATACCGTGATCAATCACCTTCTCATACAGTACAGAAAGGGACATACCGTGATCAATCACCTTCTCATACAGTACAGAAAGGGACATACCGTGATCAATCACCTTCTCATACAGTACAGAAAGGGACATACCGTGACCAATCACCTTCTCATACAGTACAGAAAGGGACATACCGTGATCAATCACCTTCTCATACAGTACAGAAAGGGACATACCGTGATCAATCACCTTCTCATACAGTACAGAAAGGGACATACCGTGATCAATCACCTTCTCATATATTGCCTCTACATTTTTAATAAAATAAAACCTGTTTATGAGAACCATATCCGAGTTCAATATGACAGCAACATTATCATACAGTGTCTGGCAAAATTTCATATTTCTTTCACCCAACAGTTAGTATTAAGAAGAATTCCCAGAACATTCGATCAAATGCACCCAAGTTTCACTTCCAGTACAAACAATGACTTCAAGTTAAATCATCTGCAACATGTTAATAAAACCTGTATATTCAAATAATTCAAATGAAGGATCGTCATTGTGGAATTTAAGATGGCCAAAATTTAATCTTTCAGATAGTTTTTTACACAACACAGTAAGAAGCTATCATTTCCAAAGCTTTTTTCAACTGAATTGTATCACTCGTTGACAATAAGCTTTTAAGCTTTATTTAGAGTCGGAAAGAAACAGTGTGTGTGTGTTTTAAAAGCTCTCAAAAGCTTGTGTTATTATGTAATATGTACTGACTATAAATAAAGCTTTGAACTTGAACTGGACAGCTATATACCAATATAGCTACATACATGTACTGTAGACAATTATTTGAAACCCAGGTGACTTGGTTTTACTTATTTGCAATGAAAATACATTACCATAATCAATTATTCTAATGCAATTTGTTTGTATTGTCGGATTTGATTGGTTACTATTCTACGTAAAATTCTCAATCTAGAAGTCGTAACTAAGGGCCGGGGTTTAGCTGGAAGGATCCGACATTGTAAAAACATGAAATCATACAAGTCATATATGTATTTACAACAATACACAAAAATTGAACCATACACGAAGCCAAATAACGTCTAATCTCTATGTTTCAAACTGGATGTCTTCATGTTGTTTATGTGCCAAAGTCGTCGATAACATTTCGCGGAATTTTAATTTGTGTGATTTTTTGACCCAGGGATATGCATGAATACATTATTATGTTCAGTATTGCATTAGAATGGAGACAACTGTATTGTATTTTAAGCTTTGATGATGTAAATCTTGGTTTTACAGTCGCAAATATCTGTTTATCTCTCTAGGTAAACCACAGGCACTCGACGTTCAAAGAATAAAATGTAGGGTCAATGTGGAAAAGAAAATATTGTCACTGTTATAATAAAGAGAAGGCTGCCAATGCATTTTTCGGCACAAATGTAAACAAATCTGTTTATTTTTTCGTGTACGGTTTTCGCTTGACCTTTGCGGTATTTATGGATGGAGACCTACCTAATAGTTTCTCCGCCGCATCATATATTGGAGAGCAGACGATCATACTTCACTAAACCATACTTTTGTGACGTCCCCAGAAATATTCGACTTCCATTGCTCTACAATTACGTCGAGTGCCTGTGGGTAAACTCAATGTGTGACCCTATTTTAGTAAAACTGACGATTTACGTCCAAAAAGCTTATATTAAAATACAAAAGTTATATTCTAATTTTATATAACGTCCATTACAAGTTCTGTATTGCAGATTTACTATAGTTTTACTACTGAAACAAATCATAAAAGACATAACAAATTAAAACAAAATTTAATGTCAACCTCTTCTTCTTTCTTCTTCTTCTTCTTTCTTCTGTATTTGTGTCCAGGACTGAACCACCAAGTATAAACTTGTTTTAATCTTTATTTTTACTCTTTAAAATTTAAGAGTTGCACTATATGCACCTTATTTACACCCACAGTATCGAATAATTAAAAATTTCGGATAAAAGGTAAAAAAAAACTAGTGCGGTAGTATTCAATATCCTATATATATATACAGTTAATGGGTCGCTGAGAAGTTCAGCCTCTAAAATCTAAAAAAGATGGATCCTTATGTACAAGTTCAATATATACATCTATTGTATGTGACGGTATCTTCACGGTAACTGCTGCCACCCCCCAACCAAATCAAAATGAAACTGAAAACCTACGAGAATTATATTCTCCCTCATCTCCTGTGCCACTTCATCTCTTATTTTGGCCGCGTCCCCTTTCCTAAGTAATTGCTGTCTAAACCTTCGTTCTGCCATTATATCGCCTTATTGGGCGTTGATCACAAACTTTTAATATCACGGAAGTTCTTAACTTTTTTCCTCCATGTTTGATGATATAAGGGAGTTAATTCGTTAAGTAAAAGGTTTCACTAATAACCAGAATAAGGAAACGTAATCGACAAACAACAATGACAAATCATCATTCGTTTCTACAGAATAAACATTAACTTCGAGCATGTGTGCTAAAGATAAGATAAGATAAGTTTTATTTATAGTCGGCATATTTAAATAACAATACAACACAAGCACTAGTGGGCTTTTGACCGACATACACAATACAAGAATAAATAACAGTTAAAAACAACATTTGCATTCATTTCCATTCCAAGATAATAAAATGTTTTTAAATTGGTTAAAATTGGCAATTTTTCTAAAATCATCAGGTAGGTCATTCCATAAAACAGCAGCTGTATATTTAAAAGAGTTCTTACCATAGGTAGTAGTCTTTACTCTAGGTATCTCTACAATAGAATATCTAAAACTATATTTACTATTTTTTAAAACAACTAATTATATATAAGGGACCGACCATTTAACTTGCAGGGTGGGTTATGGTTTTTTGTTTCGTTCAGAATTTTTTTTTCGGACAACACGAGAGTTAGAATATTTATTTATTTTTGTCGCGCAAAGCGTGAATTTTTTTCCCAGAATTTAACATTAGGTTATATGACAAAAACTGAATCAGATTATTTTTTTTTTCCTCCACCAAAATCAGAATATTTTTTTCAGCAACATTGGGAATCAGAATATTTGTTTAGAAAAAAAACATAACCCCCCCCCCCCCCCCCCCTTTCAAGTTAAATGGTCTGTCCCTAAATCATTTAAACATGGTGGAGACAATTTATACAATATTTTAAAACATTCTAAAGCCATAGTGCGCATTCTCCTTATTTGTAGAGATGGTACTTTTGCTATAAGTAAAAGTTCTTCATATGTGCTATTGTAATCCTCATAGATAAAACGTAAAGCTCTTTCCTGTATTTTCTCCAGTTTTATAGTGTTTGCTTTTGAACAAAAATGCCAAATTAGACAATATAAAAGAATGGAAAATTGTTAGCTTATTAAGCTTAGATAAAAAAAAACAACCAATACGCTTTAGTACACTTAAGGGACCGACCATTTAACTTGCAGGGTGGGTTATGGTTTTTTGTTTCGTTCAGAAATTTGTTTTCGGACAACACGAGAGTTAGAATATTTATTTATTTTTGTCGCGCAAAGCGTGAATTTTTTTTCCAGAATTTAACATTAGGTTATATGACAAAAAAATTTCTTGCATCCATATCATGCGTCGTTTGTAACCACCAAAGGCGCAGTCTCCTGGGAACAGTTCTTTCAGACACATTGTATCCAGTCCTGTTATTAAATCTAGTAGTTAAATCCTTCAATGTTTGTCTTTGATTCCTTTTCACACTCCGAAAGAGAATCTGTTCATCCTTTGGGGTAGTTTTTTTACGACCTCCACTTCTCGGATTATTTTCTATACTTCCCCTTTCGCGTGTCCATTTTAAAAATTTATCAATAGTTCTGCAGTTAATTCCAGTAAATTCCTGAATTTTGTAGCTCGAAAACCCTTGGTGTGATAACGATAGAAGCATTTCTTTCTGCTCGGTTGTCAATTCCTTACCGTGTCTAGCCATCTTTTTAGCAGACGATTTTTGTTTACCAAATGAAAATAAATCTGATGAAAATTACGTCGTCGTGGATATTTTAATTCCAAAGCAATAACGGACTGGAAAAATTCGTTACGTCTGAACTCGCGATTTATGTTAAGACCACATATGGACATTTAACACGATATCGATAAGTGCGACGTCGCCATTTTGCGAACTCATTCCTGGCCAACTTCTGTAGTTGGGAACTTGCCATAATCTTAAGAAATACCAGTATAGCCACATCTCCTCTGTACTGTCGATCGAGGAAAATAAGATAATACTAGTATACTAGACAGGTAGCATGTACATCGTACTTGATAAATCCTAAATTTGGTTGTTGTCAGTTGCATATTATATTAATTAACAACAAAATAATTAGATTCCGGACGCCCGTCAATGGGGTTCGCAATTAATATTTCGAATGTACAATAGCGACATCCTCCCAACATGAAAACAGGACAGATTGATGTACTTGATAAATCATTCCCTCCCCCATTCCCCAACATGTGAAAAACAGAAATATCCTTATGTGATTTAAATACGTACTAACTGCATTACATGTAAACTGTATGATGCTATTTGATAAAGACCTTTAACAGGAACAGGAAAAAATGAACACCTGAGTGAAATAGTGTTGTAATTAAATATCGTGTAGGCTACGTGATGTATAAGTTGAAAAGAATTTCAATGTTTATTTTAAATGAGGTTGAAACAAGTCACATTTTGATATCAATTCGGTTGTATTTCATTTTGACGATTTTAATTACGGAAGACGGACCGCAACCATCTATTTTGAGTGATTACAATTTTAACTCATCTGCTGAAGAAGTAAGCGGTACACAGGGCCAATGAGAGGGGGTTTGAGCCGGTACATCGGTGCGGGACCTGGAGAGCCAAGAAAGGGCACATGAATCTCTGAAGGGCCCCATTGACATTTTATTTTGATTTTTTCATTATTTTTTTTGTATTTTCAACTCAAATCCACAATTTTGAGAGAAATTTCAGTTTGTCCTCGGGCCCCAAAGCAGTATTGTTCCGCCTT
Source organism: Bathymodiolus septemdierum (assembly GCA_963383655.1). Lineage (NCBI taxonomy): Eukaryota > Metazoa > Mollusca > Bivalvia > Mytilida > Modiolidae > Bathymodiolus > Bathymodiolus septemdierum. The sequence goes on from OY726519.1 coordinate 119,819,594, forward strand.
GCATTTGTATTTACCTGATGAGGATCCCTTACTACATTTGTATTTACCTGATGAGGATCCCTTACTACATTTGTATTTACCTGATGAGGATCCCTTACTATCTTTGTATTTACCTGATGAGGATCCTTTACTACATTTGTATTTATCTGATGAGGATCCCTTACTACATTTGTATTTACCTGATAAGGATCCCTTACTACATTTGTATTTACCTGATGAGGATCCCTTACTACATTTGTATTTACCTGATGAGGATCCCTTACTACATTTGTATTTACCTGATGAGGATCCCTTACTACATTTGTATTTACCTGATGAGGATCCATTACTACATTTGTATTTACCTGATGAGGATCCCTTACTACATTTGTATTTACCTGATGAGGATCCCTTACTACATTTATATTTACCTGATGAGGATCCCTTACTACATTTGTATTTACCTGATGAGGATCCCTTACTACATTTGTATTTACCTGATGAGGATCCCTTACTACATTTGTATTTACCTGATGAGGATCCCTTACTACATTTGTATTTACCTGATGAGAATCCCTTACTACATTTGTATTTACCTGATGAGGATCCCTTACTACATTTGTATTTACCTGATGAAGATCCCTTACTACATTTGTATTTACCCGATGAGGATCCCTTACTACATTTGTATTTACCCGATGAGGATCCCTTACTACATTTGTATTTACCTGATGAGGATCCATCCGTATTTTGTTTTCATGTTGATAACCCCGCATCTGGGAATAACATTTTATACACAAAATGACTTCAGAACGACAGAGATGCTTAAATGTAGCGTTTATCGACGGAAGTAAGGAACATAGGGACCGTTTCACATTCTGTTTAGGGTATGAGTTATTCTCATTGTTGAAGATCTTACTGTGACTGAAATGTTGAACGGCAATAAAAACGATGTTCCTTTACTTTAGTTTGTGTCTAAGTGTAATGTTGGATAGTCTCTACTGTTCCTTTACTTTAGTTTGTGTCTAAGTGTAATGTTGGATAGTCTGTCATGTTCCTTTACTTTAGTTTGTGTCTAAGTGTAATGTTGGATAGTCTGTCATGTTCCTTTACTTTAGTTTGTGTCTAAGTGCAATGTTGGATAGTCTCTACTGTTCCTTTACTTTAGTTTGTGTCTAAGTGTAATGTTGGATAGTCTCTACTGTTCCTTTACTTTAGTTTGTGTCTAAGTGTAATGTTGGATAGTCTCTACTGTTCCTTTACTTTAGTTTGTATGTAAGTGTAATGTTGGATAGTCTCTACTGTTCCTTTACTTTAGTTTATGTCTAAGTGTAATGTTGGATAGTCTGTCATGTTCCTTTACTTTAGTTTGTGTCCAAGTGTAATGTTGGATAGTCTGTCATGTTCCTTTACTTTAGTTTGTGTCTAAGTGTAATGTTGGATAGTCTCTACTGTTCCTTTACTTTAGTTTGTATGTAAGTGTAATGTTGGATAGTCTCTACTGTTCCTTTACTTTAGTTTATGTCTAAGTGTAATGTTGGATAATCTGTACTGTTTCTTTACTTTAGTTTGTGTCTAAGTGTAATGTTGGATAGTCTGTCATGTTCCTTTACTTTAGTTTGTGTCTAAGTGTAATGTTGGATAGTCTCTACTGTTCCTTTACTTTAGTTTGTGTCTAAGTGTAATGTTGGATAGTCTGTACTGTTCCTTTACTTTAGTTTGTGTCTAAGTGTAATGTTGGATAGTCTGTCATGTTCCTTTACTTTAGTTTGTGTCTAAGTGTAATGTTGGATAGTCTCTACTGTTCCTTTACTTTAGTTTGTGTCTAAGTGTAATGTTGGATAGTCTGTCATGTTCCTTTACTTTAGTTTGTGTCCAAGTGTAATGTTGGATAGTTTCTACTGTTCCTGTACTTTAGTTTGTGTCTAAGTGTAATGTTGGATAGTCTGTCATGTTCCTTTACTTTAGTTTGTGTCCAAGTGTAATGTTGGATGGTCTCTACTGTTCCTTTACTTTAGTTTGTGTCTAAGTGTAATGTTAGATAGTCTGTCATGTTCCTTTACTTTAGTTTATGTCCAAGTGTAATGTTGGATAGTCTCTACTGTTCCTTTACTTTAGTTTGTGGCTAAGTGTAATGTTGGATAGTCTCTACTGTTCCTTTACTTTAGTTTGTGTCTAAGTGTAATGTTGGATAGTCTGTCATCTTCCTTTACTTTAGTTTGTGTCCATGTGTAATGTTGGATAGTCTGTCATGTTCCTTTACTTTAGTTTCTGTCTAAGTGTAATGTTGGATAGTCTCTACTGTTCCTTTACTTTAGTTTGTGTCTAAGTGTAATGTTGGATAGTCTGTCATGTTCCTTTACTTTAGTTTGTGTCTAAGTGTAATGTTGGATAGTCTGTCATGTTCCTTTACTTTAGTTTCTGTCTAAGTGTAATGTTGGATAGTCTCTACTGTTCCTTTACTTTAGTTTCTGTCTAAGTGTAATGTTAGATAGTCTCTACTGTTCCTTTACTTTAGTTTATGTCTAAGTGTAATGTTGGATAGTCTCTACTGTTCCTTTACTTTAGTTTGTGTCTAAGTGTAATGTTGGATAGTCTGTCAGGTTCATTTACTTTAGTTTGTGTCTAAGTGCAATGTTGGATAGTCTCTACTGTTCCTTTACTTTAGTTTGTGTCTAAGTGTAATGTTGGATAGTCTCTACTGTTCCTTTACTTTAGTTTGTATGTAAGTGTAATGTTGGATAGTCTCTACTGTTCCTTTACTTTAGTTTATGTCTAAGTGTAATGTTGGATAGTCTGTCATGTTCCTTTACTTTAGTTTGTGTCCAAGTGTAATGTTGGATAGTCTGTCATGTTCCTTTACTTTAGTTTGTGTCTAAGTGTAATGTTGGATAGTCTGTCATGTTCCTTTACTTTAGTTTGTGTCTAAGTGTAATGTTGGATAGTCTCTACTGTTTCTTTACTTTAGTTTATGTCTAAGTGTAATGTTGGATAGTCTGTACTGTTTCTTTACATTAGTTTGTTTCTAAGTGTAATGTTGGATAGTCTGTCATGTTCCTTTACTTTAGTTTGTGTCTAAGTGTAATGTTGGATAGTCTGTCATGTTCCTTTACTTTAGTTTCTGTCTAAGTGTAATGTTGGATAGTCTCTACTGTTCCTTTACTTTAGTTTCTGTCTAAGTGTAATGTTAGATAGTCTCTACTGTTCCTTTACTTTAGTTTATGTCTAAGTGTAATGTTGGATAGTCTCTACTGTTCCTTTACTTTAGTTTGTGTCTAAGTGTAATGTTGGATAGTCTGTCAGGTTCATTTACTTTAGTTTGTGTCTAAGTGCAATGTTGGATAGTCTCTACTGTTCCTTTACTTTAGTTTGTGTCTAAGTGTAATGTTGGATAGTCTCTACTGTTCCTTTACTTTAGTTTGTGTCTAAGTGTAATGTTGGATAGTCTCTACTGTTCCTTTACTTTAGTTTGTATGTAAGTGTAATGTTGGATAGTCTCTACTGTTCCTTTACTTTAGTTTATGTCTAAGTGTAATGTTGGATAGTCTGTCATGTTCCTTTACTTTAGTTTGTGTCCAAGTGTAATGTTGGATAGTCTGTCATGTTCCTTTACTTTAGTTTGTGTCTAAGTGTAATGTTGGATAGTCTGTCATGTTCCTTTACTTTAGTTTGTGTCTAAGTGTAATGTTGGATAGTCTCTACTGTTTCTTTACTTTAGTTTATGTCTAAGTGTAATGTTGGATAGTCTGTACTGTTTCTTTACATTAGTTTGTTTCTAAGTGTAATGTTGGATAGTCTGTCATGTTCCTTTACTTTAGTTTGTGTCTAAGTGTAATGTTGGATAGTCTCTACTGTTCCTTTACTTTAGTTTGTGTCTAAGTGTAATGTTGGATAGTCTGTACTGTTCCTTTACTTTAGTTTGTGTCTAAGTGTAATGTTGGATAGTCTGTCATGTTCCTTTACTTTAGTTTGTGTCTAAGTGTAATGTTGGATAGTCTCTACTGTTCCTTTACTTTAGTTTGTGTCTAAGTGTAATGTTGGATAGTCTGTCATGTTCCTTTACTTTAGTTTGTGTCTAAGTGTAATGTTGGATAGTCTCTACTGTTCCTTTACTTTAGTTTGTGTCTAAGTGTAATGTTGGATAGTCTGTACTGTTCCTTTACTTTAGTTTGTGTCTAAGTGTAATGTTGGATAGTCTGTCATGTTCCTTTACTTTAGTTTGTGTCTAAGTGTAATGTTGGATAGTTTCTACTGTTCCTTTACTTTAGTTTTTGTCCAAGTGTAATGTTGGATAGTTTCTACTGTTCCTGTACTTTAGTTTGTGTCTAAGTGTAATGTTGGATAGTCTGTCATGTTCCTTTACTTTAGTTTGTGTCTAAGTGTAATGTTGGATAGTCTCTACTGTTCCTTTACTTTAGTTTGTATGTAAGTGTAATGTTGGATAGTCTCTACTGTTCCTTTACTTTAGTTTATGTCTAAGTGTAATGTTGGATAGTCTGTCATGTTCCTTTACTTTAGTTTGTGTCCAAGTGTAATGTTGGATAGTCTGTCATGTTCCTTTACTTTAGTTTGTGTCTAAGTGTAATGTTGGATAGTCTCTACTGTTTCTTTACTTTAGTTTGTGTCTAAGTGTAATGTTGGATAGTCTCTACTGTTCCTTTACTTTAGTTTGTATGTAAGTGTAATGTTGGATAGTCTCTACTGTTCCTTTACTTTAGTTTATGTCTAAGTGTAATGTTGGATAATCTGTACTGTTTCTTTACTTTAGTTTGTGTCTAAGTGTAATGTTGGATAGTCTGTCATGTTCCTTTACTTTAGTTTGTGTCTAAGTGTAATGTTGGATAGTCTCTACTGTTCCTTTACTTTAGTTTGTGTCTAAGTGTAATGTTGGATAGTCTGTACTGTTCCTTTACTTTAGTTTGTGTCTAAGTGTAATGTTGGATAGTCTGTCATGTTCCTTTACTTTAGTTTGTGTCTAAGTGTAATGTTGGATAGTCTCTACTGTTCCTTTACTTTAGTTTGTGTCTAAGTGTAATGTTGGATAGTCTGTCATGTTCCTTTACTTTAGTTTGTGTCCAAGTGTAATGTTGGATAGTTTCTACTGTTCCTGTACTTTAGTTTGTGTCTAAGTGTAATGTTGGATAGTCTGTCATGTTCCTTTACTTTAGTTTGTGTCCAAGTGTAATGTTGGATGGTCTCTACTGTTCCTTTACTTTAGTTTGTGTCTAAGTGTAATGTTAGATAGTCTGTCATGTTCCTTTACTTTAGTTTATGTCCAAGTGTAATGTTGGATAGTCTCTACTGTTCCTTTACTTTAGTTTGTGGCTAAGTGTAATGTTGGATAGTCTCTACTGTTCCTTTACTTTAGTTTGTGTCTAAGTGTAATGTTGGATAGTCTGTCATCTTCCTTTACTTTAGTTTGTGTCCATGTGTAATGTTGGATAGTCTGTCATGTTCCTTTACTTTAGTTTCTGTCTAAGTGTAATGTTGGATAGTCTCTACTGTTCCTTTACTTTAGTTTGTGTCTAAGTGTAATGTTGGATAGTCTGTCATGTTCCTTTACTTTAGTTTGTGTCTAAGTGTAATGTTGGATAGTCTGTCATGTTCCTTTACTTTAGTTTCTGTCTAAGTGTAATGTTGGATAGTCTCTACTGTTCCTTTACTTTAGTTTCTGTCTAAGTGTAATGTTAGATAGTCTCTACTGTTCCTTTACTTTAGTTTATGTCTAAGTGTAATGTTGGATAGTCTCTACTGTTCCTTTACTTTAGTTTGTGTCTAAGTGTAATGTTGGATAGTCTGTCAGGTTCATTTACTTTAGTTTGTGTCTAAGTGCAATGTTGGATAGTCTCTACTGTTCCTTTACTTTAGTTTGTGTCTAAGTGTAATGTTGGATAGTCTCTACTGTTCCTTTACTTTAGTTTGTGTCTAAGTGTAATGTTGGATAGTCTCTACTGTTCCTTTACTTTAGTTTGTATGTAAGTGTAATGTTGGATAGTCTCTACTGTTCCTTTACTTTAGTTTATGTCTAAGTGTAATGTTGGATAGTCTGTCATGTTCCTTTACTTTAGTTTGTGTCCAAGTGTAATGTTGGATAGTCTGTCATGTTCCTTTACTTTAGTTTGTGTCTAAGTGTAATGTTGGATAGTCTCTACTGTTCCTTTACTTTAGTTTCTGTCTAAGTGTAATGTTGGATAGTCTCTACTGTTTCTTTACTTTAGTTTATGTCTAAGTGTAATGTTGGATAGTCTGTACTGTTTCTTTACATTAGTTTGTTTCTAAGTGTAATGTTGGATAGTCTGTCATGTTCCTTTACTTTAGTTTGTGTCTAAGTGTAATGTTGGATAGTCTGTCATGTTCCTTTACTTTAGTTTCTGTCTAAGTGTAATGTTGGATAGTCTCTACTGTTCCTTTACTTTAGTTTCTGTCTAAGTGTAATGTTAGATAGTCTCTACTGTTCCTTTACTTTAGTTTATGTCTAAGTGTAATGTTGGATAGTCTCTACTGTTCCTTTACTTTAGTTTGTGTCTAAGTGTAATGTTGGATAGTCTGTCAGGTTCATTTACTTTAGTTTGTGTCTAAGTGCAATGTTGGATAGTCTCTACTGTTCCTTTACTTTAGTTTGTGTCTAAGTGTAATGTTGGATAGTCTCTACTGTTCCTTTACTTTAGTTTGTGTCTAAGTGTAATGTTGGATAGTCTCTACTGTTCCTTTACTTTAGTTTGTATGTAAGTGTAATGTTGGATAGTCTCTACTGTTCCTTTACTTTAGTTTATGTCTAAGTGTAATGTTGGATAGTCTGTCATGTTCCTTTACTTTAGTTTGTGTCCAAGTGTAATGTTGGATAGTCTGTCATGTTCCTTTACTTTAGTTTGTGTCTAAGTGTAATGTTGGATAGTCTGTCATGTTCCTTTACTTTAGTTTGTGTCTAAGTGTAATGTTGGATAGTCTCTACTGTTTCTTTACTTTAGTTTATGTCTAAGTGTAATGTTGGATAGTCTGTACTGTTTCTTTACATTAGTTTGTTTCTAAGTGTAATGTTGGATAGTCTGTCATGTTCCTTTACTTTAGTTTGTGTCTAAGTGTAATGTTGGATAGTCTCTACTGTTCCTTTACTTTAGTTTGTGTCTAAGTGTAATGTTGGATAGTCTGTACTGTTCCTTTACTTTAGTTTGTGTCTAAGTGTAATGTTGGATAGTCTGTCATGTTCCTTTACTTTAGTTTGTGTCTAAGTGTAATGTTGGATAGTCTCTACTGTTCCTTTACTTTAGTTTGTGTCTAAGTGTAATGTTGGATAGTCTGTCATGTTCCTTTACTTTAGTTTGTGTCTAAGTGTAATGTTGGATAGTCTCTACTGTTCCTTTACTTTAGTTTGTGTCTAAGTGTAATGTTGGATAGTCTGTACTGTTCCTTTACTTTAGTTTGTGTCTAAGTGTAATGTTGGATAGTCTGTCATGTTCCTTTACTTTAGTTTGTGTCTAAGTGTAATGTTGGATAGTTTCTACTGTTCCTTTACTTTAGTTTTTGTCCAAGTGTAATGTTGGATAGTTTCTACTGTTCCTGTACTTTAGTTTGTGTCTAAGTGTAATGTTGGATAGTCTGTCATGTTCCTTTACTTTAGTTTGTGTCTAAGTGTAATGTTGGATAGTCTCTACTGTTCCTTTACTTTAGTTTGTATGTAAGTGTAATGTTGGATAGTCTCTACTGTTCCTTTACTTTAGTTTATGTCTAAGTGTAATGTTGGATAGTCTGTCATGTTCCTTTACTTTAGTTTGTGTCCAAGTGTAATGTTGGATAGTCTGTCATGTTCCTTTACTTTAGTTTGTGTCTAAGTGTAATGTTGGATAGTCTCTACTGTTTCTTTACTTTAGTTTGTGTCTAAGTGTAATGTTGGATAGTCTCTACTGTTCCTTTACTTTAGTTTGTATGTAAGTGTAATGTTGGATAGTCTCTACTGTTCCTTTACTTTAGTTTATGTCTAAGTGTAATGTTGGATAATCTGTACTGTTTCTTTACTTTAGTTTGTGTCTAAGTGTAATGTTGGATAGTCTGTCATGTTCCTTTACTTTAGTTTGTGTCTAAGTGTAATGTTGGATAGTCTCTACTGTTCCTTTACTTTAGTTTGTGTCTAAGTGTAATGTTGGATAGTCTGTACTGTTCCTTTACTTTAGTTTGTGTCTAAGTGTAATGTTGGATAGTCTGTCATGTTCCTTTACTTTAGTTTGTGTCTAAGTGTAATGTTGGATAGTCTCTACTGTTCCTTTACTTTAGTTTGTGTCTAAGTGTAATGTTGGATAGTCTGTCATGTTCCTTTACTTTAGTTTGTGTCCAAGTGTAATGTTGGATAGTTTCTACTGTTCCTGTACTTTAGTTTGTGTCTAAGTGTAATGTTGGATAGTCTGTCATGTTCCTTTACTTTAGTTTGTGTCCAAGTGTAATGTTGGATGGTCTCTACTGTTCCTTTACTTTAGTTTGTGTCTAAGTGTAATGTTAGATAGTCTGTCATGTTCCTTTACTTTAGTTTATGTCCAAGTGTAATGTTGGATAGTCTCTACTGTTCCTTTACTTTAGTTTGTGGCTAAGTGTAATGTTGGATAGTCTCTACTGTTCCTTTACTTTAGTTTGTGTCTAAGTGTAATGTTGGATAGTCTGTCATCTTCCTTTACTTTAGTTTGTGTCCATGTGTAATGTTGGATAGTCTGTCATGTTCCTTTACTTTAGTTTCTGTCTAAGTGTAATGTTGGATAGTCTCTACTGTTCCTTTACTTTAGTTTGTGTCTAAGTGTAATGTTGGATAGTCTGTCATGTTCCTTTACTTTAGTTTCTGTCTAAGTGTAATGTTAGATAGTCTCTACTGTTCCTTTACTTTAGTTTATGTCTAAGTGTAATGTTGGATAGTCTCTACTGTTCCTTTACTTTAGTTTGTGTCTAAGTGTAATGTTGGATAGTCTGTCAGGTTCATTTACTTTAGTTTGTGTCTAAGTGCAATGTTGGATAGTCTCTACTGTTCCTTTACTTTAGTTTGTGTCTAAGTGTAATGTTGGATAGTCTCTACTGTTCCTTTACTTTAGTTTGTGTCTAAGTGTAATGTTGGATAGTCTCTACTGTTCCTTTACTTTAGTTTGTATGTAAGTGTAATGTTGGATAGTCTCTACTGTTCCTTTACTTTAGTTTATGTCTAAGTGTAATGTTGGATAGTCTGTCATGTTCCTTTACTTTAGTTTGTGTCCAAGTGTAATGTTGGATAGTCTGTCATGTTCCTTTACTTTAGTTTGTGTCTAAGTGTAATGTTGGATAGTCTCTACTGTTCCTTTACTTTAGTTTCTGTCTAAGTGTAATGTTGGATAGTCTCTACTGTTTCTTTACTTTAGTTTATGTCTAAGTGTAATGTTGGATAGTCTGTACTGTTTCTTTACATTAGTTTGTTTCTAAGTGTAATGTTGGATAGTCTGTCATGTTCCTTTACTTTAGTTTGTGTCTAAGTGTAATGTTGGATAGTCTGTCATGTTCCTTTACTTTAGTTTCTGTCTAAGTGTAATGTTGGATAGTCTCTACTGTTCCTTTACTTTAGTTTCTGTCTAAGTGTAATGTTAGATAGTCTCTACTGTTCCTTTACTTTAGTTTATGTCTAAGTGTAATGTTGGATAGTCTCTACTGTTCCTTTACTTTAGTTTGTGTCTAAGTGTAATGTTGGATAGTCTGTCATGTTCCTTTACTTTAGTTTGTGTCTAAGTGTAATGTTGGATAGTCTCTACTGTTCCTTTACTTTAGTTTGTGTCTAAGTGTAATGTTGGATAGTCTGTCATGTTCCTTTACTTTAGTTTGTGTCTAAGTGTAATGTTGGATAGTCTGTCATGTTCCTTTACTTTAGTTTGTGTCTAAGTGTAATGTTGGATAGTCTCTACTGTTTCTTTACTTTAGTTTGTGTCCAAGTGTAATGTTAGATAGTCTGTACTGTTTCTTTACTTTAGTTTGTGTCTAAGTGTAATGTTGGATAGTCTCTACTGTTTCTTTACTTTAGTTTGTGTCTAAGTGTAATGTTGGATAGTCTGTCATGTTCCTTTACTTTAGTTTGTGTCTAAGTGTAATGTTGGATAGTCTCTACTGTTCCTTTACTTTAGTTTGTGTCTAAGTGTAATGTTGGATAGTCTGTCATGTTCCTTTACTTTAGTTTCTGTCTAAGTGTAATGTTGGATAGTCTGTCATGTTCCTTTACTTTAGTTTGTATGTAAGTGTAATGTTGGATAGTCTCTACTGTTCCTTTACTTTAGTTTATGTCTAAGTGTAATGTTGGATAGTCTGTACTGTTTCTTTACTTTAGTTTGTGTCTAAGTGTAATGTTGGATAGTCTCTACTGTTTCTTTACTTTAGTTTATGTCTAAGTGTAATGTTGGATAGTCTCTACTGTTCCTTTACTTTAGTTTGTGTCTAAGTGTAATGTTGGATAGTCTGTCATGTTCCTTTACTTTAGTTTGTGTCTAAGTGTAATGTTGGATAGTCTGTACTGTTCCTTTACTTTAGTTTGTGTCTAAGTGTAATGTTGGATAGTCTGTCATGTTCCTTTACTTTAGTTTATGTCTAAGTGTAATGTTGGATAGTCTCTACTGTTCCTTTACTTTAGTTTCTGTCTAAGTGTAATGTTGGATAATCTGTACTGTTTCTTTACTTTAGTTTCTGTCTAAGTGTAATGTTGGATAGTCTCTACTGTTCCTTTACTTTAGTTTGTATGTAAGTGTAATGTTGGATAGTCTCTACTGTTCCTTTACTTTAGTTTGTATGTAAGTGTAATGTTGGATAGTCTCTACTGTTCCTTTACTTTAGTTTGTGTCTAAGTGTAATGTTGGATAGTCTCTACTGTTCCTTTACTTTAGTTTGTGTCCAAGTGTAATGTTAGATAGTCTGTACTGTTTCTTTACTTTAGTTTGTGTCTAAGTGTAATGTTGGATAGTCTCTACTGTTTCTTTACTTTAGTTTGTGTCTAAGTGTAATGTTGGATAGTCTGTCATGTTCCTTTACTTTAGTTTGTGTCTAAGTGTAATGTTGGATAGTCTCTACTGTTCCTTTACTTTAGTTTGTGTCTAAGTGTAATGTTGGATAGTCTGTCATGTTCCTTTACTTTAGTTTCTGTCTAAGTGTAATGTTGGATAGTCTGTCATGTTCCTTTACTTTAGTTTGTATGTAAGTGTAATGTTGGATAGTCTCTACTGTTCCTTTACTTTAGTTTATGTCTAAGTGTAATGTTGGATAGTCTGTACTGTTTCTTTACTTTAGTTTGTGTCTAAGTGTAATGTTGGATAGTCTCTACTGTTTCTTTACTTTAGTTTATGTCTAAGTGTAATGTTGGATAGTCTCTACTGTTCCTTTACTTTAGTTTGTGTCTAAGTGTAATGTTGGATAGTCTGTCATGTTCCTTTACTTTAGTTTGTGTCTAAGTGTAATGTTGGATAGTCTGTACTGTTCCTTTACTTTAGTTTGTGTCTAAGTGTAATGTTGGATAGTCTGTCATGTTCCTTTACTTTAGTTTATGTCTAAGTGTAATGTTGGATAGTCTCTACTGTTCCTTTACTTTAGTTTCTGTCTAAGTGTAATGTTGGATAATCTGTACTGTTTCTTTACTTTAGTTTCTGTCTAAGTGTAATGTTGGATAGTCTCTACTGTTCCTTTACTTTAGTTTGTATGTAAGTGTAATGTTGGATAGTCTCTACTGTTCCTTTACTTTAGTTTGTATGTAAGTGTAATGTTGGATAGTCTCTACTGTTCCTTTACTTTAGTTTGTGTCTAAGTGTAATGTTGGATAGTCTCTACTGTTCCTTTACTTTAGTTTGTATGTAAGTGTAATGTTGGATAGTCTCTACTGTTCCTTTACTTTAGTTTCTGTCTAAGTGTAATGTTGGATAGTCTGTCATGTTCCTTTACTTTAGTTTGTGTCTAAGTGTAATGTTGGATAGTCTCTACTGTTTCTTTACTTTAGTTTCTGTCTAGGTGTAATGTTGGATAATCTGTACTGTTTCTTTACTTTAGTTTCTGTCTAAGTGTAATGTTGGATAGTCTCTACTGTTTCTTTACTTTAGTTTGTGTCTAAGTGTAATGTTGGATAGTCTCTACTGTTCCTTTACTTTAGTTTATGTCTAAGTGTAATGTTGGATAGTCTGTACTGTTTCTTTACTTTAGTTTGTATGTAAGTGTAATGTTGGATAGTCTCTACTGTTCCTTTACTTTAGTTTGTGTCTAAGTGTAATGTTGGATAGTCTGTCATGTTCCTTTACTTTAGTTTGTGTCTAAGTGTAATGTTGGATAGTCTCTACTGTTCCTTTACTTTAGTTTGTGTCTAAGTGTAATGTTGGATAGTCTGTCATGTTCCTTTACTTTAGTTTCTGTCTAAGTGTAATGTTGGATAGTCTGTCATGTTCCTTTACTTTAGTTTGTATGTAAGTGTAATGTTGGATAGTCTCTACTGTTCCTTTACTTTAGTTTATGTCTAAGTGTAATGTTGGATAGTCTGTACTGTTTCTTTACTTTAGTTTGTGTCTAAGTGTAATGTTGGATAGTCTCTACTGTTTCTTTACTTTAGTTTATGTCTAAGTGTAATGTTGGATAGTCTCTACTGTTCCTTTACTTTAGTTTGTGTCTAAGTGTAATGTTGGATAGTCTGTCATGTTCCTTTACTTTAGTTTGTGTCTAAGTGTAATGTTGGATAGTCTGTACTGTTCCTTTACTTTAGTTTGTGTCTAAGTGTAATGTTGGATAGTCTGTCATGTTCCTTTACTTTAGTTTATGTCTAAGTGTAATGTTGGATAGTCTCTACTGTTCCTTTACTTTAGTTTCTGTCTAAGTGTAATGTTGGATAATCTGTACTGTTTCTTTACTTTAGTTTCTGTCTAAGTGTAATGTTGGATAGTCTCTACTGTTCCTTTACTTTAGTTTGTATGTAAGTGTAATGTTGGATAGTCTCTACTGTTCCTTTACTTTAGTTTGTATGTAAGTGTAATGTTGGATAGTCTCTACTGTTCCTTTACTTTAGTTTGTGTCTAAGTGTAATGTTGGATAGTCTCTACTGTTCCTTTACTTTAGTTTGTATGTAAGTGTAATGTTGGATAGTCTCTACTGTTCCTTTACTTTAGTTTCTGTCTAAGTGTAATGTTGGATAGTCTGTCATGTTCCTTTACTTTAGTTTGTGTCTAAGTGTAATGTTGGATAGTCTCTACTGTTTCTTTACTTTAGTTTCTGTCTAGGTGTAATGTTGGATAATCTGTACTGTTTCTTTACTTTAGTTTCTGTCTAAGTGTAATGTTGGATAGTCTCTACTGTTTCTTTACTTTAGTTTGTGTCTAAGTGTAATGTTGGATAGTCTCTACTGTTCCTTTACTTTAGTTTATGTCTAAGTGTAATGTTGGATAGTCTGTACTGTTTCTTTACTTTAGTTTGTATGTAAGTGTAATGTTGGATAGTCTCTACTGTTCCTTTACTTTAGTTTGTGTCTAAGTGTAATGTTGGATAGTCTGTCATGTTCCTTTACTTTAGTTTGTGTCTAAGTGTAATGTTGGATAGTCTCTACTGTTTCTTTACTTTAGTTTGTGTCCAAGTGTAATGTTGGATAGTCTGTCATGTTCCTTTACTTTAGTTTGTGTCTAAGTGTAATGTTGGATAGTCTCTATTGTTTCTTTACTTTAGTTTCTGTCTAAGTGTAATGTTGGATAGTCTCTACTGTTTCTTTACTTTAGTTTGTGTCTAAGTGTAATGTTGGATAGTCTCTACTGTTTCTTTACTTTAGTTTGTGTCTAAGTGTAATGTTGGATAGTCTGTACTGTTTCTTTACTTTAGTTTGTGTCTAAGTGTAATGTTGGATAGTCTCTACTGTTTCTTTACTTTAGTTTGTGTCTAAGTGTAATGTTGGATAGTCTCTACTGTTTCTTTACTTTAGTTTGTGTCTAAGTGTAATGTTGGATAGTCTGTACTGTTTCTTTACTTTAGTTTGTGTCTAAGTGTAATGTTGGATAGTCTCTACTGTTTCTTTACTTTAGTTTGTGTCTAAGTGTAATGTTGGATAGTCTCTACTGTTTCTTTACTTTAGTTTGTGTCCAAGTGTAATGTTGGATAGTCTGTCATGTTCCTTTACTTTAGTTTGTGTCTAAGTGTAATGTTGGATAGTCTCTACTGTTTCTTTACTTTAGTTTGTGTCTAAGTGTAATGTTGGATAGTCTCTACTGTTTCTTTACTTTAGTTTCTGTCTAAGTGTAATGTTGGATAGTCTCTACTGTTTCTTTACTTTAGTTTGTGTCTAAGTGTAATGTTGGATAGTCTGTCATGTTCCTTTACTTTAGTTTGTATGTAAGTGTAATGTTGGATAGTCTCTACTGTTTCTTTACTTTAGTTTCTGTCTAAGTGTAATGTTGGATAGTCTGTCATGTTCCTTTACTTTAGTTTGTATGTAAGTGTAATGTTGGATAGTCTCTACTGTTTCTTTACTTTAGTTTCTGTCTAAGTGTAATGTTGGATAGTCTCTACTGTTTCTTTACTTTAGTTTGTATGTAAGTGTAATGTTGGATAGTCTCTACTGTTTCTTTACTTTAGTTTGTGTCTAAGTGTAATGTTGGATAGTCTCTACTGTTTCTTTACTTTAGTTTGTGTCCAAGTGTAATGTTGGATAGTCTGTCATGTTCCTTTACTTTAGTTTGTGTCCAAGTGTAATGTTAGATAGTCTGTCATGTTCCTTTACTTTAGTTTGTGTCTAAGTGTAATGTTGGATAGTCTCTACTGTTTCTTTACTTTAGTTTGTGTCTAAGTGTAATGTTGGATAGTCTCTACTGTTTCTTTACTTTAGTTTCTGTCTAAGTGTAATGTTGGATAGTCTCTACTGTTCCTTTACTTTAGTTTCTGTCTAAGTGTAATGTTGGATAGTCTCTACTGTTTCTTTACTTTAGTTTGTGTCTAAGTGTAATGTTGGATAGTCTCTACTGTTTCTTTACTTTAGTTTCTGTCTAAGTGTAATGTTGGATAGTCTCTACTGTTTCTTTACTTTAGTTTGTGTCTAAGTGTAATGTTGGATAGTCTCTACTGTTTCTTTACTTTAGTTTCTGTCTAAGTGTAATGTTGGATAGTCTGTACTGTTTCTTTACTTTAGTTTGTGTCTAAGTGTAATGTTGGATAGTCTCTACTGTTCCTTTACTTTAGTTTATGTCTAAGTGTAATGTTGGATAGTCTCTACTGTTTCTTTACTTTAGTTTGTGTCTAAGTGTAATGTTAGATAGTCTGTCATGTTCCTTTACTTTAGTTTATGTCTAAGTGTAATGTTGGATAGTCTCTACTGTTTCTTTACTTTAGTTTGTGTCTAAGTGTAATGTTGGATAGTCTCTACTGTTTCTTTACTTTAGTTTGTGTCTAAGTGTAATGTTGGATAGTCTCTACTGTTTCTTTACTTTAGTTTCTGTCTAAGTGTAATGTTGGATAGTCTGTCATGTTCCTTTACTTTAGTTTATGTCTAAGTGTAATGTTGGATAGTCTCTACTGTTCCTTTACTTTAGTTTCTGTCTAAGTGTAATGTTGGATAGTCTCTACTGTTTCTTTACTTTAGTTTGTGTCTAAGTGTAATGTTGGATAGTCTCTACTGTTCCTTTACTTTAGTTTATGTCTAAGTGTAATGTTGAATAGTCTGTACTGTTTCTTTACTTTAGTTTGTATGTAAGTGTAATGTTGGATAGTCTCTACTGTTCCTTTACTTTAGTTTGTGTCTAAGTGTAATGTTGGATAGTCTGTCATGTTCCTTTACTTTAGTTTCTGTCTAAGTGTAATGTTGGATAGTCTCTACTGTTTCTTTACTTTAGTTTGTGTCTAAGTGTAATGTTGGATAGTCTCTACTGTTTCTTTACTTTAGTTTGTGTCTAAGTGTAATGTTGGATAGTCTGTCATGTTCCTTTACTTTAGTTTGTGTCTAAGTGTAATGTTGGATAGTCTCTACTGTTTCTTTACTTTAGTTTCTGTCTAAGTGTAATGTTGGATAGTCTCTACTGTTTCTTTACTTTAGTTTGTGTCCAAGTGTAATGTTAGATAGTCTGTCATGTTCCTTTACTTTAGTTTGTGTCTAAGTGTAATGTTGGATAGTCTCTACTGTTCCTTTACTTTAGTTTGTGTCTAAGTGTAATGTTAGATAGTCTGTCATGTTCCTTTACTTTAGTTTGTGTCTAAGTGTAATGTTGGATAGTCTCTACTGTTCCTTTACTTTAGTTTATGTCTAAGTGTAATGTTGGATAGTCTCTACTGTTCCTTTACTTTAGTTTGTGTCTAAGTGTAATGTTGGATAGTCTGTCATGTTCCTTTACTTTAGTTTGTGTCTAAGTGTAATGTTGGATAGTCTCTACTGTTTCTTTACTTTAGTTTCTGTCTAAGTGTAATGTTGGATAGTCTCTACTGTTTCTTTACTTTAGTTTGTGTCCAAGTGTAATGTTAGATAGTCTGTCATGTTCCTTTACTTTAGTTTGTGTCTAAGTGTAATGTTGGATAGTCTCTACTGTTCCTTTACTTTAGTTTGTGTCTAAGTGTAATGTTAGATAGTCTGTCATGTTCCTTTACTTTAGTTTCTGTCTAAGTGTAATGTTGGATAGTCTCTACTGTTCCTTTACTTTAGTTTATGTCTAAGTGTAATGTTGGATAGTCTCTACTGTTTCTTTACTTTAGTTTGTGTCTAAGTGTAATGTTGGATAGTCTCTACTGTTTCTTTACTTTAGTTTCTGTCTAAGTGTAATGTTGGATAGTCTCTACTGTTTCTTTACTTTAGTTTATGTCTAAGTGTAATGTTGGATAGTCTCTACTGTTTCTTTACTTTAGTTTGTGTCTAAGTGTAATGTTGGATAGTCTCTACTGTTTCTTTACTTTAGTTTGTATGTAAGTGTAATGTTGGATAGTCTCTACTGTTTCTTTACTTTAGTTTGTATGTAAGTGTAATGTTGGATAGTCTCTACTGTTTCTTTACTTTAGTTTCTGTCTAAGTGTAATGTTGGATAGTCTCTACTGTTTCTTTACTTTAGTTTGTGTCTAAGTGTAATGTTGGATAGTCTCTACTGTTTCTTTACTTTAGTTTGTATGTAAGTGTAATGTTGGATAGTCTCTACTGTTTCTTTACTTTAGTTTGTGTCTAAGTGTAATGTTGGATAGTCTGTCATGTTCCTTTACTTTAGTTTGTGTCTAAGTGTAATGTTGGATAGTCTCTACTGTTCCTTTACTTTAGTTTGTGTCTAAGTGTAATGTTGGATAGTCTGTCATGTTCCTTTACTTTAGTTTGTGTCTAAGTGTAATGTTGGATAGTCTGTCATGTTCCTTTACTTTAGTTTGTATGTAAGTGTAATGTTGGATAGTCTCTACTGTTCCTTTACTTTAGTTTATGTCTAAGTGTAATGTTGGATAGTCTGTACTGTTTCTTTACTTTAGTTTGTGTCTAAGTGTAATGTTGGATAGTCTGTACTGTTTCTTTACTTTAGTTTCTGTCTAAGTGTAATCTTGGATAGTCTCTACTGTTTCTTTACTTTAGTTTGTGTCTAAGTGTAATGTTGGATAGTCTGTCATGTTCCTTTACTTTAGTTTGTGTCTAAGTGTAATGTTGGATAGTCTGTACTGTTTCTTTACTTTAGTTTCTGTCTAAGTGTAATGTTGGATAGTCTCTACTGTTTCTTTACTTTAGTTTGTGTCTAAGTGTAATGTTGGATAGTCTGTCATGTTCCTTTACTTTAGTTTGTGTCTAAGTGTAATGTTGGATAGTCTCTACTGTTCCTTTACTTTAGTTTGTGTCTAAGTGTAATGTTGGATAGTCTGTCATGTTCCTTTACTTTAGTTTGTGTCTAAGTGTAATGTTGGATAGTCTGTCATGTTCCTTTACTTTAGTTTGTATGTAAGTGTAATGTTGGATAGTCTCTACTGTTCCTTTACTTTAGTTTATGTCTAAGTGTAATGTTGGATAGTCTGTACTGTTTCTTTACTTTAGTTTGTGTCTAAGTGTAATGTTGGATAGTCTCTACTGTTTCTTTACTTTAGTTTATGTCTAAGTGTAATGTTGGATAGTCTCTACTGTTCCTTTACTTTAGTTTGTGTCTAAGTGTAATGTTGGATAGTCTGTCATGTTCCTTTACTTTAGTTTATGTCTAAGTGTAATGTTGGATAGTCTGTCATGTTCCTTTACTTTAGTTTGTGTCTAAGTGTAATGTTGGATAGTCTCTACTGTTCCTTTACTTTTGTTTGTGTCTATGTGTAATGTTGGATAGTCTGTCATGTTCCTTTACTTTAGTTTATGTCTAAGTGTAATGTTGGATAGTCTGTCATGTTCCTTTACTTTAGTTTGTGTCTAAGTGTAATGTTGGATAGTCTCTACTGTTTCTTTACTTTAGTTTGTGTCTAAGTGTAATGTTGGATAGTCTCTACTGTTCCTTTACTTTAGTTTGTGTCTAAGTGTAATGTTGGATAGTCTGTCATGTTCCTTTACTTTAGTTTATGTCTAAGTGTAATGTTGGATAGTCTCTACTGTTCCTTTACTTTAGTTTATGTCTAAGTGTAATGTTGGATAGTCTGTCATGTTCCTTTACTTTAGTTTATGTCTAAGTGTAATGTTGGATAGTCTGTCATGTTCCTTTACTTTAGTTTGTGTCTAAGTGTAATGTTGGATAGTCTCTACTGTTTCTTTACTTTAGTTTGTGTCTAAGTGTAATGTTGGATAGTCTCTACTGTTCCTTTACTTTAGTTTATGTCTAAGTGTAATGTTGGATAGTCTGTCATGTTTCTTTACTTTAGTTTGTGTCTAAGTGTAATGTTGGATAATCTGTACTGTTTCTTTACTTTAGTTTGTGTCTAAGTGTAATGTTGGATAGTCTCTACTGTTCCTTTACTTTAGTTTGTGTCTAAGTGTAATGTTGGATAGTCTGTCATGTTCCTTTACTTTAGTTTATGTCTAAGTGTAATGTTGGATAGTCTGTCATGTTCCTTTACTTTAGTTTCTGTCTAAGTGTAATGTTGGATGGTCTCTACTGTTCCTTTACTTTAGTTTGTGTCTAAGTGTAATGTTGGATAGTCTGTCATGTTCCTTTACTTTAGTTTGTGTCACAAATAATTAGAAATTTTGCCTGGGCTGCTGCTTTTAAAGATGATATTATTAATTGTCTAGAATGTCCTTTATACTCCAGATTTTTGTAATATTATAAACCAATCTAAGGAATGTTTGGGATAAGTCAGTAACTTTCACGTATTTTCTTTACCTTTACTTTCTTCTTATCAGTGTCAAATAATTAAATGTCTATTGTTAGTGTTTTGCTTTACTGTTTTTTTTTCATGTGTATATTTTGTGGCAGGAGATGAGTTCATATAAGTTGGAATAGATGGGGCTATTTTTTTTAATCGACCCGATCCTCAATCATGTTTTATGGTTAGGACAAATTTAAGTTTTGACCAAGAACATTTTTCCTTTGGAGTTCCTTTTTCTTTTAACGATTACTATTAAATATAGGACAACACATAATAGGATACAAAATGGTGAACACTCGTGCATTTGTAGAATGTAAAAATATCACTGTTAAGGTCACTTTTAGGACAATTTGTGTTAGTACCGTAAATATAGTTTTTGTAAAAATTTTTTTAAAGAGATCGGAAATCGACATTTTAATCGTCCACGATAACAAGTTAGAAATGCCACTTAGGGTGTGTTTTATACAGAGAGATATACTACATTTTGACACCATATAATTTATTCTTTCATGTGTTTTAAAGGAATACAATAGTTGTAACAATTTTTTTAATGGAACGAACCTAAAATTGTTTAAAATATTTAAAAATCGAGAAATTAGGTTATTCAAGTTTTTATAATAATTTTAACAACTAACAGAACAATGTGAATTGTTTTATTGACATTTAAAATAGAGCTCAAGACGTAAGATAAGTTAAGATACAATGAGTTCAGCGGTAAGTGTAGCATATTTTTTTTTATTTATGATTATTTATATTTTAACACCTAATGTTATCTTTGATTTTATTGTTCATCATAATTTTATTGTTTAATATTCATTTGTACAGAATTCAGCAAAAAGAGAGACTCCTCATACGGACCTGACGGACAAAACAAGCAGGAGCCGGTCCCCACAATTTGACATATCTGACAAAGATGAAGGTAGAATATATGTTAATTTATTTGTTCAAATGTCAACGTAACCAGTATTACTAGAAGTAAAGAATATCAGAATTCACCAGTAGTAGTAGTATTTTTTTTTTTGGCTTGAAAAGATTATTTGATATAAAAGAGAATTGATTTTACATGTTACATGCAATGAAACGTTATTTTAGTTTAACCCTGCCACTTGTTATTGAATTACCTGTACCAAGCTATGTTATTGAATTACCTGTACCAAGCTATGTTATTGAATTACCTGTACCAAGCTATGTTATTGAATTACCTGTACCAAGCTATGTTATTGAATTACCTGTACCAAGCTATGTTATTGAATTACCTGTACCAAGCTATGTTATTGAATTACCTGTACCAAGCTATGTTATTGAATTACCTGTACCAAGCTATGTTATTGAATTACCTGTACCAAGCTATGTTATTGAATTACCTGTACCAAGCTATGCTATTGAATTACCTGTACCAAGCTATGTTATTGAATTACCTGTACCAAGCTATGTTATTGAATTACCTGTACCAAGCTATGCTATTGAATTACCTGTACCAAGCTAGAAAGCAAAATAGAAAAAATGAGTAAATAAAAAAAAATAGTTTAAAAAGTATGTTATTGGTCTGATGTAGAATATTCAACTACCCATTTATAAGTTCACCATATGGTGATAAACTAATAAAGAGTCCAAATAATTTTGTCAGCATTCGTTTACATTTCCATAAACAGAATATTTGATCGAGTTACAAATACAATTTCGCAAGTTTTACAGAGACAAGATGTGAACAATTGCAGCGCTAGAAAATGGACCTCGTTGATAAACGGACCATGCAACAACTAAAATTAGCATTCAAGATATATCCTCTCCAACTGAAAAAAGGGCCAACGTTTAGTTTAGGGATCCTAACATAACATTAACAAAATAAAGGATGCTAGGGTTAGGGTTATGTTAGGCTTAGGGTTAAGTTAGGGTTAGGGTTTATGGATTGGTACCCTAAAGTAAATCTATGCCAAAAAAGCACTGGCAGCCAGTTATCGCCAACAAGTAGCTAGTGTTATTACATCAATTATTTGACAGAATTACCTATGTTGGTTGCTAAATAAAAATTTCAATTTTTGAACCCTCTTTCAAATAAATAGTAGAAGACACATTGACAGTATCTTCCGCAAAACAAAGTCACATCCATATGTTTCAAATAAAAACAAAATTTTAACCTATAATAATATGCATGCCGATATTGTCCATTTTCGAACTTGGCCAAGGTTTCATAATAGAAAACTTCCTGTAATTTTACAAAATCGGCAACGATCGCTCATGTTATGTCATAAAAATAATGCGTCCGAGAGTCTTCGAGGCTATGTTTCACAGTTGGAATTCAAATATTTGATATCAAATTGTTCTATGTTACAGCTATGGTACTTCTTGTTCCGGAAATATACGGTTTCTAGTTATTTAATGTAACAATTCATGAAAATTCCAGGCGTTTGTCGACTGGAGGGTTTGACACCCTCTTCACGTGGTGGTGACTTTTCTACGTCTGACCAGTTTGTCTTGTTTTACTGCATTATTAACCTGGTTATATCTTGTATTGATCATGTTTTGTTTTAGTTTATAAACAGATGTTTGAACTATGTACAACTGCTGCCATGCAAAACATACACAAGACGTATATAAATCAAACAGAACGAATTGAAAAAGACGACATTGATGTAATGACGTCAAAGGATTTAAAAGTGGCGATGGAAAAACTGGGACTGTCAATAACAGAAGCAGAAATTGGAATGTTTCTAAAAAATGTTAGAGGCAAGTTCAAATAAATTTGTCGGTTTATCTCGTCAGATGCATCTTAATTAAAAAATTCAGGAAGATTGCAAAATATACCATACGTTCTGTCATTATGGCGCCTTCCCACAGACATGGGCAGACGCCATTTGCATTTGTGTTAGTCCCATTAAGACTATATTCCAGGTTCATTGTTGTGTAATAAAAGGATACTGTCTGGTATCATTTCTTGAAGACTTAAAGAGAGATATAAGCAGGGGGAATTACGTTTGGTATTAATATACAAATGGGGCAAGTTTTTTCATTATTGTACATGTCTAAAGGAAGCCACCATAACGACAGATCGAGATCTAATTCAATTGCATTTTGTCATTATGGTTTGGGGACAGAACGCCAAAACAAATTTGCAAGATAGAAAAGAATACAAAACAGTAATTCCGAACCTTTACGTTTTCACGTTTCGATATGGAGATGATATTGTGGCAATGAAGAACACAAATGTAAGTGACAATTTGCCTATAATGTAACCAAGTGAACTATTTAAGATTCTATTCTTGGGGGAACATGCTACGGATTTGTTCAATTTGTTGTAATCACAATTTGCTCCTTTCCTCATTCATGGCTTATCACCGGATTTGTAACAAGAGTACCACTACTGGTGCCACATGTGGAGCAGGAACTGTCTATCCTTCCAGAGCACATGAGTTCACCCCCGATTATTAGTGGGACTGGTGTTGCGCGATCTTTGGTTTTGTGTGGTGTTTTGTAGATTATTGTTTGTCCTTTAAATTCTTTTGCCATCGTATTGTCTTTCTTTCTTCGATTTTCGGCTTCTGATTACCCCTTTAGTATCTTCTGATTACCCCTTTAGTATCTTCTGATTACCCCTTTAGTATCATCTGATTACCCCTTTGGTATCTTCTGATTACCCCTTTGGTATCTTCTGATTACCCCTTTGGTATCTTCTGATTACCCCTTTAGTATCTTCTGATTACCCCTTTGGTATCTTCACACTTGTCTTATATTATGCTTCATAGATCTAGTATTTGTCTATATTCGGACTGTAATGTTTTGTGACCCATCCTTTAACTAGTACTTTACATTTGTTTTATTCCAGAATTGTAATTTGTAATACGAATATGCATACATGTAGTTAGAAAACCCAAGCGTAATGGCGAAAAAATATATACGATAGGATAATTTCTATTTTCTTTTTAAAGCGACCGGCCATTTTTCTCTGAACGACGTAATGAGTATGATACAACATGAAGATTTCAACCAATCAGACTTCCTACAAGACCACAATGAATTATGTGAAGCATTTCAATTCTTCGATAGGAACGGTGATGGTAACATTTCTATTTCCGATCTACAAGAAGCAGTTGAGTGCATTGGGTTGAATGTCAAATCATCAGAAATCATCAAAATGATTGCTGAAGCAGATAGTAAAGGAGAGGGTATGTATTGATCGGTATGCCTGAAGCGTATTTGCGTTCCCACCACGTTATATTGGACGAAGTCCCAACTATGGTAGAAATAGCAATATTTTGATTCCAGATCCATATCACTAATGACTTAAATTTCATGCACCGGAAACCAATGCATGGTTAAATCTGCAGAAAATCGGATGCACAGTAATCTGGAACTACTTCCGGTTATTAATGTTAAAAGTCGTCCCCGATATATCTCGGCCCAAAAAATCTCGACACTATTTTGATGCACTGAATGAGCGTGAAATTGGCAGATAATTTTCAGATTCGTGAGCATTCATGTCCGTGCCTGTTTCAATAGATGGAAAGAACATCCTTACATTGTACTACAGTACACTCCAAAAAGTACACAGAAGTAAGTAAAATTTCTATCATTTCAATCTTCCCAAGGATTTACATGATTTGAATATTAGATCACAGTCGTATGAATTTTAGTCATAAATAGAGAAAAATAGTGAAAATTTAGATGTTGGGGTAACATAATATATATATAAGAGACTCTTATATATATATTATATTACCCCAACATCTAAATTTATATATATAAGAGTCTCTTATATATATATTATATTACCCCAACATCTAAATGTTCACTATTTTATCGAGCTCTATTTATGACTAAAATGCATACGACTGTGATTAGATAATGTGGATTGTACTTCGCTGGCACTACAGGTAGCACCTGTCTCATATTATTGTTTAATTTTTTTTTATTGGACTTCGTCCCAAGTTTAGTAACACCTATTATCATATTACTAAGGCATGTAAATACGACAAAACTTCCTTTTACTTCCTTTATTCAATGTAGAGAGAATTTTAAAAAACCATCACATTTAAACTAACTAATGTTGGGCTGAATTAATCGTCTCTTTGCTATACCTTATGATTTTTTCTCTATATAAATGTATTGGGAATAAAAATCAACATTTTTACTGTTTTTTTAAAAAATCTCCAAATCCTTGAATCAGCGATCTGTTGACCGTCAACAGTTTTCGGTGTGTTGGACCGGGTCCGATCTGTTGACCGCTTGCCCTACTTTTATTGGTTACTTAAAATAGCTGCACGTGTATGTCACGTGATTCCCTGTCGTCTGTGTAACGTTTACAAAAAACAAAAAAGGCGACATCCAGTTCGCCGATCTGTCTGAAGATGAAATGGAGGAGATTTTAAACGAAACCGAGAGTAGGAACACCAAAAACGTAATACAAGTAGCTTCAAAATTATTCGAAGACTA
This sequence comes from Bathymodiolus septemdierum, assembly GCA_963383655.1. Taxonomy (NCBI): domain Eukaryota; kingdom Metazoa; phylum Mollusca; class Bivalvia; order Mytilida; family Modiolidae; genus Bathymodiolus; species Bathymodiolus septemdierum. The sequence continues at coordinate 119,844,218 of OY726519.1, forward strand.
TATAAACAACAAACTTAATCTACGTAGTGTCGATTTACATGACAAATCTAATGAAGAGATTGTTCAGATTTTGAGGAAATTCTACTACAACATAAGGAAACGTAACGGAGAACCCTATGCAAAGAAGACTATGATTTCTATCCGATACGGATTACAGAAAAAAATTGAAAAATCACATAAATTTGATTACGGTGGAAAATAAGTCAGTATTCAACACATGTTCAATTTCAAATTTCTTCATAGATGTGTAGTAATATAGATTTATCTGTTAAAATGTTAACACATTACACACTTCTATCCAGTGTTTCTTTGTTGTACTTGTTACTGTATTTGAAATAATATGAGACAGGCACTACCTGTAAATGCGAGCTTAAGCAAGATCAGAAAGGCTTAAATATAATTGATGCATCATAGTAACTATGATTCATAGGCAAAGCAGTCAGTTTTCAAATAAATACACATTAATATATAATCTGGTTTGCCTTTTCCACAGTTTGGTGACAGGTTGCCGGGTTTCTAGACCAATATATATATCATAGCCTCATGAGGTATTTTAAATATATGTACTGCAATAAGATAAATAAATTAAAACAAAGATCCTAGAGAAGGGGCAGATCCAGGAAAACGGGGTAATAAGCATAGCATTAGCATTCGTGTTCAGTAATAGTAAGAAAATATTGGTGTTGACATTTTACTCAAAAGTCCAGAAGTTATTTTTTGTCTTTCTCTTGCTATAGTTAACATTTTAAAAGCCATTATTGTATACCCCATTAACCTTCTATCCAGGATTTCCTCTAATTATAGATCAATGCTTGATAAAAAGAACAAAAAGTACTTACATACACATTGAAGGTGGTGTTGACAACTTTTCCTTTGTGCACCCATGCTGGAGTGGTGTTTATTTCAGTAAGCCTGTAACCTGTAAAAGTCAGAAATATTAGTTGTATAAGAAATGCAAATTTGACATATTACATTCATTGTAGACTGTATGACTTCCTGAAGTCTGATTCAAGTATTGGGAAACTTAAAATAGGGATTTTTTGTAGTAGGTCTTAACAGCTTAAAGTTAAAACACATTATTACACTTAAATTTCAATGTAAGTTATAGGGGCTTTTGAATGTTGGTTAATAACTCCAATTAAACATTGAGGAAAGTATCAACACTTTTATATGCATTTTCATACTGTTTCATTTAGAATATAAACCCTTTGTCTTAATTTTGGTAAAACACAAATGAATAAACACATGCACAATGACTCGTATGAATGCAGAAAGATAGAAACAATTAGAAAGAAAGAATAAAGAGAACACATCACATTAATTAATACATAATACATGCATGCACACAACTTTAAAATAAGGTTCAGAATGATTGTAAATAACTGACACAAATTTTCACATATTCCATATTACTTTTTTGAATTAAAATCAACTGAAAAAGTTAACTTTCAAGACAAATATAAATAATTTATTCATATCTTTTTCAGTCTGACTTTTTGCATTGTAACAAGGCTGTCTATCATTCATCAATCATTTTGACCCTTTTCACCTGTTATCACTCATCTCCTGTATATTGATGTATACATGGGACAGCCTTAAAAACTTATTTATAAAATATGAAAATAGGATTGTTATAAGAATAATTAAACAGAACCAAGAAGATGAGTTCAAACACAGTGTTCCAAATCTATGAACACAAATATGGGGATTATTCCATACAACTCTTAACTTACATGTACAGTATATAGGTATCTATGTCAGCAAAGGCAAGACTCCAGTGCTCATATGACAATGCTTTAATTATTAATTTGGGCTTCAATTTTTAATGTTTCAATTTTATATATTAAAAAAAATGAATGCCAGAAGATATTTATGTCACCACCACTTTCATTAAGTCATGAACCAAAAAAAGATAATAAAATAAATGACAGTATTACTGTTCTTTGTTTCTCTCTATTTAATATTTGAAGATTGTCTTTACTTAACAATTTTTATATTTTGTGACTTAAAAAATAAATTCATTTCTGGTGATAAACCTTGCAGCTTAATTTTATCTAGCAAAAAGCATAGAGTAGTCCAGAATAGAATATTATGTATTAAATATTATATTTTATATTTAAACTAATAAAAATTATACATTTATATTTAACAACATACATTTTGTAAAATATGAAAACAATGTTAATTTTTGAAAATTGATGAAAATATTATTATAATTCTTTTTAAAACTTAACTTTTGATTTTTTAACAAATAATTTACAATAACAATATTTGACTTTTGAATATTAAAAAATGAATAAATAATTTAATAAAGAACTGTAACATTATGAATACTTCATTATCAACAATTAATTAAAAAGTTATAACAGTTTAAAAATAAATATAGGTAATTTTTAAAAGCATAGTCTGATATTCTATTTCAACATGTTCAAAAAACTTAGACGGTTAGTGATTTTCACATCACCCACCTTCTATTCAACAAGTGTTGCATTATTTTAGAAAATCCCGAATTAGGACCATTATTGTCTTCATTCCCTCCATAACCAATTCATTTGAAAATGTATCTCTTATATTTAATAGTTATAAGATTATGAAAATAAATATAGCTAATTTTTGAACTACGTAGTTCAATATTCTATTTAAAAAAAACTTTGAACTTAATGAAGATAATTCTGGTATTGTTTTCAGAAGGTTAGCGATTTTCACATCACCCACCTTCTATTCAAGTGTTGCATTATTTTAGAAAATCCCGAATTAGGACCATTATTGTCTTCACTCCATCCATAACCAACTCATTTGAAAATGTATGTCTTATATTTAATAGTTATAAGATTATAAAAATGAATATAGTTCATTTTTTAACAACACAGTTCAATATTCTATTTAAAAAAAACTTTGAACTTAATGAAGATAATTCTGGTATTGTTTTCAGAAGGTTAGTGATTTTTACATCACCCACCTTCTATTCACTTTCAACAAGTGTTGCACTATTTAATAAAATCCTTACTTAGGACCATTATTGTCTTCATTCCCTCGATAGCAAACTCATTTAAAATGGATCACTTATATTAAATAGTTATAAGATAATAAAAATAAATATAGCTCATTTTAGAACTACATAGTTGGATATTGATTATTCTATTTAAAAAAAAACTTTGAAAATAATTTCTGGTATTGTCTTCAGAAGATTAGCAATTTTCACATTCCCAGATGTGTTTCGATGTAAACATTCATCGCCTTTTAAAATCCCAGCTATCATCAATATCATCCTGATTCTCTTCATTCTCCTCCATAGCCAACTCATCTGAAAATTTATCATTTATATCATTCACTATGGACTGGCAGAGAGCACAGTACCATATGCTACTTAAAAATTGAGATGGGTGAACACCATCATACAAGTCCCTATAAACATATACAGTTTTGATATTCACTCGTCTGATATGAGGTATTTTTACACCTCTTGTCCTAATTCGTGATTTTCTTATATCTCTATCCCACATAACAGTTCTTACTGAATTATCAGTATTTAATTTATAAATAAATTCATTTAAAATTTCAATATCTTGCTCTAACTGCTTTTGTTCTTCGGCTAATTTTATAAGTTCCTTGTCAGTGAAATTTTTATTAAAATGTTGAGAAATTTTTAATAAAGATACTGGTGGTATCATGGCAAATTTTTGCAAAACATTATACTCCTGAAATGCTCCCAAGCTGTTAATTATATCATTCTTGACTGATTCTACTCTTTCAGAGGATGTTTTAACTTCATAATCATAATTTAAAAAATAGCCACCCCCCTCTATGTCTGTTTTTTGGGTCAAATTGCAAATTCCAGCAGCTATCATAACTACAATTTTACTATTAGATTCAACATTTAATAATTTTAATTTCTCCAAAAGTTCATTTGATATTTTTGAAATGGGTGCACCAGGCAAAAAATGGACCTCAGATTGCCAACCAATAGGGAAGAGATTTACATTGCTAATGAAGGACTCTAGAGTTCTTCCTCTTGAATCTGTTCCCACCAAAATATGATGACCCATTTTCTATGGGATTAAAAAAAAATTGAAAAAATCAAAAGTAGTCATATCGTGAATGTAACAACTTTTGTTCCTTTTGGTAAAGTTGAAAATTTTACGGTCGCCACCATGACTTGGCTGACCGCTATGGAATATCTGTGTCACAAATGACCACGGATATGTTCCACTTGTCGTAAACACTTCCTAGTCCTTTCCTCATTCACAACTTATTACCAGGTTTGTAACTAGTTTAACACGACAGGTGCCACTAGTGCAGCAGGAACTGCTTACCCTTTCGGAGCACCTGAGTTCACCCCCAGTTTTTAGTGGGGTTCGTGTTACTCGATCTTTAGTTTTATATGTATATTTGTCGATCGTTGTTTGTCCTTTTGTACTTTTTCTTTTGGCCATTGTGTTGTCTATTGTTCTTCAATATATGTGTTTAGAACATGAAAGTCAATAAAAAAAAACATTTTTTTTAAAATGCACAGGAAACATGAAATATGTCTGGTGTATAAGATATTACCATAACTTTTTTGTATGGCATAGTTTTCTAAGTGTACAATATTCAAACCCAGGCTCAAGGAATGATTAGTATTTTTAATACATTTGTAAGGTTAGCGATTTTCACATCACCCACCTTATATTTTAGAATAGTAAGAAAATACTCTAGATATTTCAATTTGAAAATATATTTATATTTTAGAATTATAAGAAAAGGACACATAATTTAGGATAAGTATCAGGTCAAGATAACTTTTCTGTAGATTTAGGAAAATAATGTAATATTTAGTTAAATTTCCATCTTAAACAGCAGAATCTCACCAATGCATAAAAACACATCCATAAAAACAAACACAGTAAAGGAAATGTTTTAAGTGTTAAGGTTAGAATTTGTAACATCACCCGTCAATTCATAAGAATATTGGATCTATAGAAAAAATGTAAATTTGTGAGGAGTCAAGATTGAATCTTGAATAAATGAAAGAACAGTGGATATTTTTATATTTTGTGCAAAAAATCTGTATGTGTTTATATAGTGTAAGATAAGAGAATAAGTACATATTATAGCTTCTATAATTAGGTTAATAAAGTCAGTAGAAAGAAGATAAAGGTTAGCGATTTTCACATCACCCACCTTTAAAAAAGAAAAGTAGTGGAATATGAGTAAATTGTTGACAAGGTTTCTATACATGTTTTTAAGTTTATATTTGTCATGTTTTGTGGGTCAATGTCTCAGTGACAAGGTTTCTATACATGTTTTTAAGTTTATATTTGCCATGTTTTGTGGGTCAATGTCTCAGTGACAATGTTTGTGCTTCTTGTAAGAACAAAAAATTGAGGAACTGTGAGGTTGATTAAAAATACAGAAAACAGTGAAGACCTGAAGGCATTGGCAAATAACGATAATGATATTGTAAATACCGGTATACAGCTTTTTGGAGTTGCCTTCTAATTATATATTACCAAGTGTAAAATAACTTTCTGCATAGCCATATGACTTTTGAATACTTTTAATGGATGTCAATGTATGTCTCCTGGGAAAAAAATGTCTTTATTTACTATAGCAACAAAACACAAATTGATGATGGTTAGCGATTTTCACATCACCCACCTTCTTTGGTCCTTTCTATTGGTAAATTGAGATAAGAAACATTTGATATCATCGGTTAAAATCATCTGTATAGGATAGGATCAGTCTGCTAGGTAGTCGGAAAGCTCATTAAGGATTGATCACAATTATTGTTCGGTTCATTCGTAATAACCTCAGTCAGGTTGTACACACCGTGTAACCCGGGTTACGCAAGGGTATGTACAACCTGATTGAGGTTATTTCGAATGAACCGAACAAAAATTGCGATAATTTATTAACAAGTACAAGTTTTTTACAAGATTTTAAATTTAAATTCTCTCGGAAAATAAATGTCACTGATGCAACAGCAAAATTTTTGTATATGCAAATGATATCGGTTTATACAGTTAAGTGAATCGGAATGAAACAAATATGTGAACTACTCATATAAGTGAATGAAAATATCAGTACCAAATGTACAAGAAACCAAAAGTTCTTTTGATAACCTTTATGGAGTAACTTTACATATATTTAATAATGAAACATATTATTAATGAAAATGATGATTTTGATTTTATAAAAAATATATTTTTGAAGGTTAGCGATTTTCACATCACCCACCTAGCATACATGTTGTTAAATGTGTTTAATAGGAAGTATATTTGATTTAATGTGTTTAATAAGAATTACATTTATCAATTTCAGTTCCTTGAAAAATATCATTTGATAAATAACAAGCCTGGTTAGGTGTGAAAGAAAAATGATGAATTATCAGTTTTAAAAGTGATTAACAAATATGAAGGTTAGCGATTTTCACATCACCCACCTATCACATGTTTGTATTTCAAAGGAAGATTAAGAGACTGAATTGACAGTGCAAATACTTCTTTCATTATTGAGGAACTTTCATTATTTATTCCTCAATGTGATCATTAGGCAAGATTAAATTGAGAAAATTAGTTAGACTTTCATCTGTTTCTAGACATGGAAATTTTTCATTGGTCTGAATGGAAAGTTGAAGTAATCTATTAATTTCCTGTGTTCTTGCTAAAACTGTAGGAGTGTTCACTTTATGACAAAGTCTGTCCTCGTTCACTAAAACAGATGAATGCCATGCAAAATCTGGAGGTGATACATTATTACCTGCAGATTTTGTTCTTGAAAGGGCTACAAAGAGAGCACCTGGATTCCTGGATTCAAATGACCTGATTCCTGGATTAATGATGATATAGGAATATGGTTCCCCTTTGCCAATTGTCATTCCCTGACATTTATGAATAGTGGAAGCCCATCCAAGGCGTAAAGGAATTTGTTTTCTTCGACAACCACAGCAATTACAATCAATCTTTCTTTCTACTGGGACAATAGGGACAATTTTTGGATTTTCCTCTATGAAAGGGGGACCACTATAATTATCAAACTGTACCATGACTACATCAGGTATGGAATTTTCTGGTCTGTTTTCATTTTTGTAGATAAGATCAATGATTGTGCCAGTAGCTCCATTAAACAAACCAAAAGGAACACAGAGATTTGTTGTCAACATGACTTTTGCATTTTTGCATAGAAAAATAATTTTTTGTAGACCATCAGCTCTATCACTTTCCATAGAATTAGCATGAACACCCTTACTTATAGCAGATAATTTTGCAATAGGATAACTTTGGTTAACTTCCAAAAGCTTTATTTTATTGTGATCCCAGACCTGTTGATGTGTTGGAAATACAAACAGACCTTTTTCAGACATGTCATTTAGTAATCCTTGGCCATATGATGATTTTAAATTTTGCCATTGAAATTTTTGCAGCCATTTTGCCTGAACAGGTGTTATCTTATATTCTCTAATTGCTAGTAACACATCTTTTAGTTCTTGTTCTTTGATTCCCTGACGGACAATGGTCTTTAGATTGACAGAATATTTGAAATCTTTCCAAACAAGAACACCGTGAAGAGCTGCTGGCAACTTGCAAGAAGAGTTATAAACAGGTGAATCAAGTACTGGGGATAACTGAACATCATCCCCTAGAAAAATAACTACAGGCAAACCACCCCACGACTGATCAAAATTCTCTCCATTTTTAACCCCATAACGACACATGAACTCCATCCAACCTAAAGTTGTGGCACCAATCATTAATCTCTCATCAACTAGCAGGACTTTTAAACCTTCACAATTGTGTTGAAGTTTTTCACCTAAAGTACCCTCAGGTGGTTTCATTTCTTGACCCTTTTTATATATAGGAATTTTTAGAAAGCTATGTAAAGTTACTCCAGAAATAATATTTGCACTGTTACCAGTTGGACAAAGTACTTGAACAGTCTATTTGATGAAAAAATTGTTCTTACGGCCTTAACTAAACATTTTATAAGGTAAGATTTACCAGAACCAGCTGTTCCAGACACAATCATCCTTAAAGGTTCATAATTTGTTGGGTTTTCAATAAAGGTTTGAATTGTTTTTAAAGCTATTTGAAAAGCAAATTTTTGATCCCTGTTCATTTTAGTAATATCAACATTTGGAATGTCCAAATCTGTATCATCAGTATTAATGTAAGAATCTAAATTGTTAAGCCAATTAATTCCAAGATCTGAGGGGTAATGATGACTCGTCAGACCCCAGTCATATTCTGGACCACCGTCATCATATTTGAAATTGGACTCGTCAATTTCTTCATAATTTGGATTAGGTTTTATTAATTCCATCCAATCAGGCTGTTGAGGCATTTCATTCTCAAACTGATTTTCAACTGGATCATCTAAGTTATCTACATTAAAATTTTGTTTTGCCTTTTCGACATTTGCCTTTAAAAAATTTGGACAGTTATCAGAAATTAAAAAAGAATTCATACGATCAATCCAAGAAATATTATCATTTTTTATTTCAGAAATTGTCCTCCAATTTGGAAAATGAAGAATTAACATGGTACGACAATAATTTTCATCTAAAGGCCAGGTTGCTTGAATATTTCCTGTTATAACAGGAACCTTTCCGTTTTTACAAACAAAACCATAAAAGGATGACATATCTTTTTCATCTCTTTGTAAATATCTATCCAAAGCAGTATTTTTTGTGACAAATTTGTCTTCATTATTACAGTTTAGCAGTCTATACCCTGACAAACAGACATTTTGAAATGTATGACTACATCTGTATAAGGGTATGCGCGATAATTCAAATGATGCCTCAACAGCTGAAATATCCCTTTTAACAGTTTGCATTAATAGTTTAGTACATATTGATTTTGCTGTTGCACCAGTAGACTCATCAGCACAGTTTACTAAATCATTAAATAAATCAACCACTGCACCAGTTGGCTGATTCCCTTTGCAGGCATAACCAGACACATACTTTTCTACGGAAAGAATTTCTTCAACAGAGGGGTTCTCTGGATCACTTTTTGATATAATAAGAGAGACATCTCCATTGGCACGCCAACCCTGTGTGTGAAATCTGGAATGTTGGACAAGTGAAGGATGGTCTCTTGACATTTCTAGTCGCAAAGAGCCATTCTTGTCCTTTACCAATGCAGGTGTCTCTCTTATTTCTTTTCACGGTGATGATTCAGTGCCAAATTCCATTCTACAAGCTTTCTCTTTACCAGTTTTTGATTTTTTTAAACAATAATCTGAACAACGGTGAATATTAAAACGGTTAGTTAAAAGAACATAATCTTCTAACAAAGTCTCTTGTGACATACTGACATCCATTAAAAGTTTTATGAGTGGATTTTTTTCTTCTGGGGGTAAAGCTGCAGAACCCTCTGGTGGTGGCCAAAGATTTTTTCTAGGTTTCCCAGTTTCATCCTTTCCCGCTGGATGGGAAGCACTGAGACCAAATTGCTCAGTAGCCCATTGGGACAATAAATTGGCACAATCTGGATCTGATAGACCATCTTCTATGGCATTATGTAATAAATTATGAGGTTCCCTATCAGATCTCCAGCAAAGGCCATGCCAATGTACCATACCCCTGGACTTAGCAAATTCTTGCCTATACCAATATGCTGATACACCAAAAGCTGGAGACATGACATTTTTAAAATAACTTTGTGTTCTTAAATCAAAGTATTGTGCTACAATATGAGTATTTTTTGAAGAGCATCAAACAGGTCTGAGCGATTAGAGAAATCAATTTCTTTTCCGCTAGTTTCATAAATATATTTTGAAAGTAATTTTCTAAGAGGTTTGAAATGGTATTCTGCACAGCTGCCAGTGGTGAAAAAAGAAGGTAAACCTTGTTTTTCATTTATTTGATACTGAATCAAAGCCCTGAGTTCTTTTCCTCTTTGGGACCAATATTGAGTAGTTCCCCTTAGTGATGCTCCGAAATATAAAACTTTTTTAGCAATCGAATTGTCTCCATCATTAATTTTATTTTTCAATTCAGAAACTGATAAATGTTTGTCTCCTAGCTTTTGGTTTACAACAAAATTGCAATTTTCAAGTGCTTTTTTCCTCATTATCATATTGTGCACAACAAATTTAAAATATTGATGATGTGCAAACCTTCCATCATCATACCATAAAAGATGTTCGGCCCAATCACTCACAGAATCAAATGTTCTAGGCCTATTAATGTGAAAATCACCTGTCCCGAAAGGAAAAAGAGCTGGAAAGGCCAATGTAAAAAAATATTGAGTGGTGAATTCAGAAATGGGAATATTTTGTCTTGTTGGCCATGGTATTGTTACTGTTCCTTTCTTGTTAACAGTAACACCACCATGATCTTCTCCAATAACTGCATTAACAACGTTTTCAACCGTTTTCTTAATATCAACATTGGGATCAGGCAAAAGGACACTTGAATTAGTCATTCCAGAAATTTCGTCTGGGTCAGTTTGATCTTGAGCTGGGCCTTTATCAGAACTTAAGTCATTGTGGGGGTTATAATCAATAGTTTCTATATCGGAGAGTTCTCCTTCAATAGGTAAAGAATTTATTCTATCTATATCTATTATTATGTCTGCAAATGCAGGATTGTTAGTTTTAAGAAAATTAAGTGCATTCTGGACCTTATATCTTCTAACTACAAAATCTTTTGATGTGTCTTTCTGTCCTTGTTTTTTTACTTTAAGAACTTCAATTTCTTTTGGGAGTCTAGGAAAAATTTTTGCTGGTTCATTTACCTCTTGGGGAAATGTAACACAATGACCACTCGAGCCAATACCACCATGATTTAGCAAATGGACATTGATGCATGGTGAGATTCTGGAAATAAGTTGTTGCTCAATTACTGTTAAATCAGACATTTCAGGAGGGGATGGTTTGGGGTCCATATTATTATCTTCCGAATATAATTTTATTATGTTTTTATCAATAGAACAGCGTTTGCATACCTCGTTTGATATTTTCATTCCAATCCGCCGTTCCTTGCAAATTGAACAAAAATTTAAAGACAGAGAAATTTGTTCTAATTCAAATTTTCGAATACAGTCCATTACTTTGTTAAAATGACTATCATTAGACAAAGGAGGAGGATTTTGAATTTCATTTTCAGGAATGTTTAGAGTCTTTAGCTGATAACTAATTTTACTTCTTAAGCGCGATTCTCTTTTCTTTCTCTCTTCAGCAGATTCAAGGTCAGAAGGAACTTCATAATTTAAACCAAGTTTTCTATTTTTATTTGGAAATGAAATTTTAGACCCTTTCCTTTTCTTACTACCACTACTATTTGTAGGTTGACTTTTGAGAACATTAGAATATTGACATGATGAATTTTTCTCATTGGCTGAAAATGGGAACCGGAAAGCAGGAGATGAACTGTGTAAAAATTCAAATTACATGGAGTAAATGTATTTTTAGAGTAAACATTTCTTTGGTGTAACCAGACATCTATTTGCAAGTCTAATAACAATGAAGCAGCTGCAATTTCCGAAGATGTTGCCCATCCATTTCCGTTTAACATTACATTTGTATACACAGATTTTGTCATGTTATGTTCATGAGAAATGAGAATTCTGTCTTCCCAAGAAGCCCAATTTTGTAAAATAAAAGTACATATTAATTGTCTATAGTTATTCGACATTGAAAAATCTCTATTTAAAATAAAACTGAGTGAATGAAGAAAACAGTTTCCATCACCAGGGACTGGGAAAACATTGAACTTAGTTTCATTTATTGAAATGTTGGAAGATGGCAAAGTTGGTGCTAGAATAGCAACTGATTTGTGATTTTCTTTCATGGAATTGGAAGTTGTATGAACAGCAGAATTCAATTTTTTTATATTGTTGAATGAAATTGGACTGGAACAGGAACCAGTACTTTTAAATGAATTTTGGTGTGTCTCTTTATGATAAAAGGGATTTGCATTGGGAGATTTTGAATTTTCTACAGACTCAATTTTGTTTTGATAATAATCATGTTCGTGTTGAAAATCAGTTTTGAAATATGGAGTTGATTGAATTTTTTCAGGTTCCTTGACATCAGGATTTTCAGTTGGTGAAGAATATGAGTAGCTATGGTCAACATGATTTGTTGTATGGATTTCATATATATTTTCATGATCACTTATGTTGTGAGAATAAACATGATCATGCATAACACCACATTTGTCAAATGATTTGACCACTTCGGCATAGGACCTACATTTGTCAACATTTTGCATCATATTCGGTGATAAATTTTGATCAGATGGTGTGGACGGAACTTTAGGACAATAATTGCCTTGATACATGATTTAAATCAATCTTGATATTGCTACCTCAGTACCTTTTTGTTGATTTTGCGATCGTAAGAATGCTCAGACGATTGTCAGATGCAGACGACTTTTTGGGGTCAAAGGTTACGATGTTATTGAAAAATCTCGTAGTTTTAGAATCTAATTGTACAGAAAAAGACTACTTTTGTTGCGAGGATATGACAGAAAATAATGATAAAAAAAAAAAAAGTAGAACAAGCTAACAAAATTACTTTTATTACACACGGGTTCCGAGTTTCAGTGGTATCAGACGTACGAGAGAGGGTACGAGACTTCAGGATCACCTTAGCGCTTTATGTTAAGAAGATCTCCATTAGTTGAGTGTGTTAGTGTGTTACCCGGAAACCGGTGTTTACAAAACGTAAGGAACGATAACTCGAATAACAAATACAAAACGTAGAATTTTTTTTCTTCGACAATTTGTTCAGCCATGTTTGTTAAAAAATCCTAAGTACATATTTTATACCATAAAGAGCTCGCGTAAGCTCGCATATTATATTTCAAACCTTAAATTGCTTACTTAATTTCATTGCTATTGGAATGGCAGAAATTCAGGATACAAATTCAAAAATAATTTATAAGCTGATCGCGATAAGCCAGTAAAACTAAAAACAGGAAAAGAAATTAAAATAGAAAGCATTAAATATGATAAGGTATAGCAAATCAGTTATAGACTGGTTCCTCGAACAACAGCTGTTGTCCTCGGACCCAGTCAATAACTGTATATTGTCCCCCCTTGTTTTCCATGTACCTACTCTAAAAAAATTGGTTCCGGTGATCATACACTTTCGGAATTTCTCTAGAAGAGTGCCAGATATTATATTGACAATCTCGTGCGAAATCTAATTGAAATTGATGAGATCCCGTTTAAATTCGGAATAACTGAAGCCCCGAGGAGCTTGGTAGCTAACGTCGCGTTCGATTTCTTAATAAAAGGTAAGGTTAAGAGGGTATAAATGGACGCCTTTTAAGTCGTTAATTTGAGACATACAATTACAATACAATTTTATTCAAAATTCAATCATTTTTTAAGTTTTCCAGACTTCATATGAAGTAACAGATACTTTGTTGTCAATATCATATATAAGCTTATGTAACCACTAAAGAACATCAGAATGAAACTAAGACTAAAAATGACTTGTATTTTGTCTAATGTTTAAAAGAGTTTCTCTCCTCATACCAAAAATGAAATTACAAAAGAAGACGAAATACTCCACTGAAGATAAAATAAATGAAAAACAATAAATACCACAATGTCGGAACAGTTCCAAAATCTGATCGAAAAATCGTAGAAGCAGAGACAACATCGATACCCCTAACACACATACATGACCTCTAACTTTTAACACACATACATGACTGCTCCCTAACACACATACATGACTGCTCCCTAACACACATACATATGACTGCTCCCTAACACACATACATATGACTGCTCCCTAACACACATACATGACTGCTCCCTAACACACATACATGCCTGCTCCCTAACACACATACATGACTGCTCCCTAACACATATACATTTGACTGCTCCCTAACACACACATGACTGCTCCTTAACACACATACATGACTGCTCCCTAACACACATACATGACTGCTCCCTAGCGCACATACATGACTGCTCCCTAACACACATACATGACTGCTCCCTAACACACATACATGACTGCTCCCTAACATGCATACATATGACTGCTCCCTAACACACATACATGACTGCTCCTTAACACATACATATGACTGTTCCCTAACACACATACATGACTGCTCCTTAACACACATACATGACTGCTCCCTAACACACATACATGACTGCTCCCTAACACACATACATATGACTGCTCCCTAACACACATACATGACTGCTCCCTAACACATACATGACTGCTCCCTATCATACATACATGACTGCTCCCTAACACACATACATATGACTGCTCCCTAACACACATACATGACTGCTCCCTAACACACATACATGACTGCTCCCTAACACACATACATATGACTGCTCCCTAACACACATACATGACTGCTCCCTAACACACATACATGACTGTTCCCTAACACACATACATGACTGTTCCCTACCACACATACATGACTGCTCCCTAACACACATACATGACTGCTCCCTAACACACATACATATGACTGCTCCCTAACACACATACATGACTGCTCCCTAACACACATACATGACTGCTCACTTTCCTAGCTTGGTACCCCTAACACACATACATGACAACTCACTTTCCTAGCTTGGTACCCCTAACACACATACATGACTGCTCACTTTTCTAGCTTGGTACCCCTAACACACATACATGACTGCTCACTTTCCTAGCTTGGTACAGGCACTTCAATAAAACGTGGCTGGATTAAACTAGTTACATGGCCCTAAACACCACCCTTAGTGAATTGACGCAAAATATACAATATGTACTCAACTGATATGATTTGAACATTTGAAGTACATCATTGTGTGATTTTTCTTCCAGAGTTTGTAGAGATGGTGCAAGATGATTGATTTGAATGCCAATCATAAGACGTGGCGTATCTATTGCTAAACATAGTGATACATGGATGTATCTTATACCTATATTTTCAACATCGTTGTTTATATATTAAATTGTATACAGTGGAAACTGTCTAAAAAGAATCTCTTTTGGACCAGTTTTCGAGTTCGGAATAGACAGGTGTGTTCTTTAAACAGGCTAGATATACAGAAATGTCCTATATTTAACTTCATTTAAAGTTCGGTTTATACAGGATTCCGTTTTATTCACGGTTTGGTTTAGACAGGTTTCACTCTAGTACATAAATTGTATTTAGGTATATCTTTGTATATAACCTTATCAATCACACATTTCGTTTCCGAACTTGTAAAGAACAATATTCAGAAGTGTTTTGTTCCTTCATTGCTATAAATATTAAAACAGTGTCGTTATATATCGTGGTTTTTTATTTGATGTCAAAGATTTGACCTGAGATGTGGTTGTTCGTTTCGTTAATAATGGTAGAAATCTTAATTATTACTGCTTAGACTATTTATTAGTTTATAGAAAATTAACAAATAACCGCTTTTTGAAAATAGCTAATCGTCTTTAAGATGTTATCAGAATATTTTAGATTGTTTGAGAAACAGTATTCTAGTTATAGTTATATATGGCTATTGATAGAGCACACTGACTTACTGGTGGAGCGCAACAAAAAGAACACAGAATAAGAAGAAATCTAGCATCAAATATACCAATAGAAAGTCATGGCTAACTGACCGACTCTTAGAAATGTTTTATACAGTATACCAGACCTAGCATCAAATATACCAATAGAAAGTCATGGCTAACTGACCGACTCTTAGAAATGTTTTATACAGTATACCAGACCTAGCATCAAATATACCAATAGAAAGTCATAGCTAACTGACCGACTCTTAGAAATGTTTTATACAGTATACCAGACCTAGCATCAAATATACCAATAGAAAGTCATGGCTAACTGACCGACTCTTAGAAATGTTTTATACAGTATACCAGACCTAGCATCAAATATACCAATAGAAAGTCATGGCTAACTGACCGACTCTTAGAAATGTTTTATACAGTATACCAGACCTAGCATCAAATATACCAATAGAAAGTCATGGCTAACTGACCGACTCTTAGAAATGTTTTATACAGTATACCAGACCTAGCATCAAATATACCAATAGAAAGTCATGGCTAACTGACCGACTCTTAGAAATGTTTTATACAGTATACCAGATCTAACATCAAATATACCAATAGAAAGTCATGGCTAACTGACCGACTCTTAGAAATGTTTTATACAGTATACCAGACCTAGCATCAAATATACCAATAGAAAGTCATGGCTAACTGACCGACTCTTAGAAATGTTTTATACAGTATACCAGACCTAGCATCAAATATACCAATAGAAAGTCATGGCTAACTGACCGACTCTTAGAAATGTTTTATACAGTATACCAGACCTAGCATCAATTATACCAATAGAAAGTCATGGCTAACTGACCGACTCTTAGAAATGTTTTATACAGTATACCAGACCTAGCATCAAATATACCAATAGAAAGTCATGGCTAACTGACCGACTCTTAGAAATGTTTTATACAGTATACCAGACCTAGCATCAAATATACCAATAGAAAGTCATGGCTAACTGACCGACTCTTAGAAATGTTTTATACAGTATACCAGATCTAGCATCAAATATACCAATAGAAAGTCATGGCTAACTGACCGACTCTTAGAAATGTTTTATACAGTATACCAGATCTAACATCAAATATACCAATAGAAAGTCATGGCTAACTGACCGACTCTTAGAAATGTTTTATACAGTATACCAGACCTAGCATCAAATATACCAATAGAAAGTCATGGCTAACTGACCGACTCTTAGAAATGTTTTATACAGTATACCAGACCTAACATCAAATATACCAATAGAAAGTCATGGCTAACTGACCGACTCTTAGAAATGTTTTATACAGTATACCAGACCTAGCATCAAATATACCAATAGAAAGTCATGGCTAACTGACCGACTCTTAGAAATGTTTTATACAGTATACCAGACCTAGCATCAAATATACCAATAGAAAGTCATGGCTAACTGACCGACTCTTAGAAATGTTTTATACAGTATACCAGACCTAACATCAAATATACCAATAGAAAGTCATGGTTAACTGACCGACTCTTAGAAATGTTTTATACAGTATACCAGACCTAGCATCAAATATACCAATAGAAAGTCATGGCTAACTGACCGACTCTTAGAAATGTTTTATACAGTATACCAGACCTAGCATCAAATATACCAATAGAAAGTCATGGCTAACTGACCGACTCTTAGAAATGTTTTATACAGTATACCAGACCTAGCATCAAATATACCAATATAAAGTCATGGCTAACTGACCGACTCTTAGAAATGTTTTATACAGTATACCAGATCTAACATCAAATATACCAATAGAAAGTCATGGCTAACTGACCGACTCTTAGAAATGTTTTATACAGTATACCAGACCTAGCATCAAATATACCAATAGAAAGTCATGGCTAACTGACCGACTCTTAGAAATGTTTTATACAGTATACCAGACCTAGCATCAAATATACCAATAGAAAGTCATGGCTAACTGACCGACTCTTAGAAATGTTTTATACAGTATACCAGACCTAGCATCAAATATACCAATAGAAAGTCATGGCTAACTGACCGACTCTTAGAAATGTTTTATACAGTATACCAGATCTAACATCAAATATACCAATAGAAAGTCATGGCTAACTGACCGACTCTTAGAAATGTTTTATACAGTATACCAGACCTAGCATCAAATATACCAATAGAAAGTCATGGCTAACTGACCGACTCTTAGAAATGTTTTATACAGTATACCAGACCTAGCATCAAATATACCAATAGAAAGTCATGGCTAACTGACCGACTGTTAGAAATGTTTTATACAGCATACCAGACCTAGCATCAAATATACCAATAGAAAGTCATGGCTAACTGACCGACTCTTAGAAATGTTTTATACAGTATACCAGACCTAGCATCAAATATACCAATAGAAAGTCATGGCTAACTGACCGACTCTTAGAAATGTTTTATACAGTATACCAGACCTAGCATCAAATATACCAATAGAAAGTCATGGCTAACTGACCGACTCTTAGAAATGTTTTATACAGTATACCAGACCTAGCATCAAATATACCAATAGAAAGTCATGGCTAACTGACCGACTCTTAGAAATGTTTTATACAGTATACCAGACCTAGCATCAAATATACCAATAGAAAGTCATGGCTAACTGACCGACTCTTAGAAATGTTTTATACAGTATACCAGACCTAGCATCAAATATACCAATAGAAAGTCATGGCTAACTGATCGACTGTTAGAAATGTTTTATACAGTATACCAGACCTAGCATCAAATATACCAATAGAAAGTCATGGCTAACTGACCGACTCTTAGAAATGTTTTATACAGTATACCAGACATGCTTGTTTTTGAAACATTCCTTTAGATATTAATACCCAGGTAACAAATTTGAAAAACCCAGATAATGTTGTGCTAGATTCTGTTAACCCATGTGCTAGCATCCATGAGCATGAACTAATCCCGATATCAATGCAGAGATTCACGCCATTTTATTAAATACATAAAATCATATTTTAATTGAGCTTATTCCTTAATATTAGACATGGTGTTTCTATTGGTGTAAGAAAATTTGGAGATAAACACGGGGAAATCAGAAGCCGTAAATCGAACAAGTATAGACAATGCAATGGCCAAAAGAATAAGAACAAAGGGACAAACAACGATCTACAAAACATTACACAGAAATCTAAAGATCAAGCAACGGAAACCCGACTAGCACCAGGTGCTCCGGGAGGGTTAGTAGTTCGTGTCCCACTTGTGGCACCCACCGTGTTGCTCCAGTTACAAACCCGGTAATAAGCCATGAATGAGGAAAGGACCGGATATTGCTTACGACAAGAGGAACATATCCGTTGTCATTTGCGACACAGATTTTCGTATTGTATATTGTGAAAAGATTGTGCTTAAGTTTTATCCAATAGAAGTAGCTGTCACACAGATGTCATGTCTGGCGATTGATTCGGAGGACACACCAGTCAATTCTTTCATATTTTCTAATATTGAATTGTTCTAAAATTTCGAAACTTTCAAAGTTTCTTGCGTTTTATTTTTTTATTTTTTTATGGAAAACAGAAAAGAATGATTGTTGGAAATAGTTTGTACCTTCTCGTTATTTGGACCGTCTTTCATAAAATAATCGCTTTTAGTTTAAGTAAAAAAAAGAAATTTCATTTTCTACCTCATATAAGTCAAGGGAGATAACTTACGACAATTTGTCATGTACGATTAACTAAAGATCATCAAAGTGATATGGCATGAATATATATTATGTATAATATTGTTACATTTAAGAAGCACGCATGTAGTTTTGTCTGTTTATATAATTATGAGTTTTTATTTTCCCTTTGTAAGATTGCTCGGAGTTCGGTAATTTTGTTATTACCCTTATTTATCAATAAATTGTCTTTTTAATTTGATATAAGATCTTTTCTATTTAGTTTTCATCATACCAAATTTACAATCAATCTTTGGTAGCCATTTATTTACTACTATAGCAGCTATTTAAATACGGGTCACAAAATATACTATACAGTTTATTACTTTAGATATATCTTTTGTAATTAATTTATACATGTGGCTAAACAAAGAAGAGACACCGTTATTTAAATGTTTTGTTGAAGGGCAATATGTTAGATAAAGTTAATGTTAATTAAGATAGAATTTATATTTGATCATAGCTGGTGAGTTCATATCAACAAATACACTGTGAAATATAAAATGGTAAGACTTTATACATATATTTGCTTGATGAAATCTGCTTATGTAATAATGTGGTTTTAGAATGTCAGTAATGTGACAAAAGAACTAACGTAAATAAAATTATTATTATAACAACGTCATGATTTCAACTGCCATTATGGTCTCGCTGCCCGTTGTGTTTGTGGAATCCATGTCGTCCATAATTTCATATCTTTCTTTTCTGTTGTTATGTTTTACTGATGTTGTTATGCTATTCGCATAGAATAAAATGGCGGTGTCTTGTTGGAGGGAGGGGCTGCTTGCCCTTCCCGGGCGCCTGGGTTTTTAGTGGGGTTCGTGTTGTTCATCTTTTTAGTTTTCTGTGTTGTGGTTTTTAGTGGGGTTCGTGTTGCTCATCTTTTTAGTTTTCTGTGTTGTGTTTTTTGTTTTGTTTGTCTTCTTCTTGTGTCTTGTGTAGCCAATGTTGCCAGTTGGTCTGGATTGTCCATTCTTCATTGCCCCTTCGGTTTTCTCTAACGTTTATTTTGCTCTCTATTGGGAAGTTACCCTCTCGTTGTTAAAGTTGGGATCCTCACCTCGACTGTGGTAGGTTTTAAATATATAAAATTAGTATTTTGTTCTTCTTCACAAAGTACTCAACATTAATGAACAATGGCGGAGTGGAGGGACATGTCTACATGTGGACATTTTCATTGAGCCTGTACCATTAAAATCCAGCTGATCACATTGATCTAGTACAAAGCAGGCATGACCTCATAAAATAATAACCTGTTCTTGAAATTCAGTTATAGCTGCATCAAATAGTTCATTTGGTGGTAGCGTTTTGCATAATCAACGTGTCATTCTGATTGGAAGCGATTACGTAACAATTGATCAATATTATTTTGCCAGTATTTTGTTTATGTTTAACGCCACTTTCAAAACAAGATCTTAGCTATATTGATTAAGGAAAAATGCCGAATTTCCACAGCTAACTAACTTACTTTAACACAACAAGTGGTATGGAATACAATACGCCAAATGTGAATGTACCTTCCATAATTAGAGATCGTTCTATTTCCAACAACTTACTTTGTACAGTCAATGAAGCAAATTATTGTAATTCTAGCAAAAAAAAAAAAAACATTAAAACATTTCATTCTTTGTATTTGCTGAATACATTTGTATATAGAACGAAACTAGTTGCGCGTTTATATTCATTCATTTACAATGACGTTGTACATGCAGGCTAGCAGAGCATCACACAGAAAAAAACCAGAAACACCACCGGAGATTGTGATACCACCTGAAGTATTAGTAGGTAATGTATATACTTTGTATCTGTAGAAAATGATTTATAAATACAATAAACAAGATTTTACGATATATTGGCTGAACATGTCTCGCCTGATCGTCGACATATTCTGCTTCTCACAGGTTAAATATCATCATTATGCAGCTCTCAAACGAGGTCCCTCTAACCGATTGTCAACAATTTTGAAAGCATCAACATGAAGGTCAAATTTAAAACTTTAAAGTTCTCGCCTCTAATTGTAATGAAGCAATATGATCGTAAGTATAGAAGTTGAAGGTTCAAATATGTTGACTGAACCATGACCATGAAAATGAAAATAGAATGAAACGGATACCAATCGTAGTAAAAGACAACTGTAATAGTAATCTAACTCGTATTAATTTGTTCAAGATAACGCTATTTTTGCTAAGAATATACTTTATGTGATTACTGAAGTAATAATTAAATCTCAATTCTCTGATATATTAATGTTGATATGCCCAAATGTAATTGATGCATTTCACTAATACATTATCTACACGTGCTCTGTGACACAAACACTGGTTGGGTTGGCAAAACTACTTTGACATGAATTATATTATCAGTAAAAGTAATGGTCTCATATTCTTCCTTCCCAACTCGCACTGTTTTTGTACTTGGCACGTGACCGGTGTTATATTGTTTGATTACGTATTAAACATTGATTGTCTTTTCATTTCTGTCTAGACATTGATATAATATTTGCACTTTGATTTTATATGAGATATTAATTCCTATTGGGTACAAATTAGATACATGTAATTAAAAACGTAGATATAAAATGTAATGCACACATGTAATTAATACTTATTGGGTACAAATTAGATACATGTAATTAATACCTATTGGGTACAAACTATATACATGTAATTAAAAACGTAGATATAAAATGTAATGCACACGACGCGTTTCTGTAATAACCTTCATCAGGTACGTTTCTGTAATAACCTTCATTAGGTACGTTTCTGTAATAACCTTCATCAGGTACGTTTCTGTAATAACCTTCATCAGGTACGTTTCTGTAATAACCTTCATCAGGTACGTTTCTGTAATAACCTTCATCAGGTACGTTTCTGTAATAACCTTCATCAGGTACGTTTCTGTAATAACCTTCATCAGGTACGTTTCTGTAATAACCTTCATTAGGTACGTTTCTGTAATAACCTTCATTAGGTACGTTTCTGTAATAACCTTCATCAGGTACGTTTCTGTAATAACCTTCATCAGGTACGTTTCTGTAATAACCTTCATCAGGTACGTTTCTGTAATAACCTTCATCAGGTACGTTTCTGTAATAACCTTCATCAGGTACGTTTCTGTAATAACCTTCATTAGGTACGTTTCTGTAATAACCCTCATCAGGTACGTTTCTGTAATAACCTTCATTAGGTACGTTTCTGTAATAACCTTCATCAGGTACGTTTCTGTAATAACCTTCATCAGGTACATTTCTGTAATAACCTTCATCAGGTACGTTTCTATAATAACCTTCATCAGGTACGTTTCTGTAATAACCTTCATCAGGTACGTTTCTGGAGTAACCTTCATCAGGTACGTTTCTGGAATAACCTCAATCAGGTACGTTTCTGGAATAACCTCCATCAGGTACGTTTCTGGAATAACCTCCATCAGGTACGTTTCTGGAATAACCTCCATCAGGTACGCTAAAAATAGAAAAAATTGAAAAACCAAATAACTTAAAGTTTTGGGAGCAATAAAACCAAAGAGCCTAAACAGGAGAGACACAATCAGTCACATATGTCTTAGGGAGGAGAACCTTAGTTTAGGTCACATATGTCTTAGGGAGGAGAACCTTAGTTTAGGTCACATATGTCTTAGGGAGGAGAACCTTAGTTTAGGTCACATATGTCTTAGGGAGGAGAACCTTAGTTTAGGTCACATATGTCTTAGGGAGGAGAACCTTAGTTTAGGTCACATATGTCTTAGGGAGGAGAACCTTAGTTTAGGTCACATATGTCTTAGGGAGGAGAACCTTAGTTTAGGTCACATATGTCTTAGGGAGGAGAACCTTAGTTTAGGTCACATATGTCTTAGGGAGGAGAACCTTAGTTTAGGTCACATATGTCTTAGGGAGGAGAACCTTAGTTTAGGTCACATATGTCTTAGGGAGGAGAACCTGAGTTTAGGTCACATATGTCTTAGGGTGGATAACCTTAGTTTTATTAATAATTACATTATTTAGCAAACAATATCGACTACGAAATCTTTATTCTACAGATTTTAAACAAGCATTCAAGCTATTTGACGATGATGATTCAGGAACTATAACGTCTAAAGAACTTGGTACAGTAATGAGACAACTTGGGCAAAACCCAACAGAGGCAGAACTACAAGACATGATTAATGAAGTAGACGAAGATGGTTCGTAGAAATAACACTATAATCTATATAACAACATGAGATGGTTGTCATGTAGATATAACACTATAACCTATTTCAAACATCGTGAGATGGTTGTCATGTAGATATAACACTATAACCTATCGTGAGGTGGTTGTCATGTAGATATAACACTATAACCTATTTCAAATATCGTGGGGGGTTGTCATGTAGATATAACACTATAACCTATTTCAAACATCGTGAGGTAGTTGTCATGTAGATACAACACTATAACCTATTTCAAACATCGTGAGGTGGTTGTCATGTAGAAATAACACTATAACCTATTTCAAATATCGTGAGGTGGTTGTCATGTAGATATAACACTATAACCTATTTCAAACATCGTGAGGTGGTTGTCATGTAGATATAACACTATAACCTATTTCAAACATCGTGAGGTGGTTGTCATGTAGATATAACACTATAACCTATTTCAAACATCGTGAGGTGGTTGTCATGTAGATATAACACTATAACCTATTTCAAACATCGTGAGGTGGTTGTCATGTAGATATAACACTATAACCTATTTCAAACATCGTGAGGTGGTTGTCATGTAGATATAACACTATAACCTATTTCAAACATCGTGAGGTGGTTGTCATGTAGATACAACACTATAACCTATTTCAAACATCGTGAGGTGGTTGTCATGTAGATATAACACTATAACCTATTTTAAACATCGTGAGGTGGTTGTCATGTAGATATAACAATATAACCTATTTCAAACATCGTGAGGTGGTTGTCATTGGTCTTATATAACAGGTAGTAATGATCATAAGTTATTTTGGAATTAAAAAAATATTCGCGATATGATAGCATGCAATTATATCTATCAAAATTTGCAAGAAAAACAGCCGTAAATCAAAGTACAGACAATACAATGACCGTAATAACCGAGCTGTCATCAACATAACCAATTGATATATCATGGGAATATTCTACTACCAAACAATAGAACTTCAAAATGAGGTGACGTATCCATTTATCCAATGTTTTCAAACAACTGCGAGTCACAGAATACACCAGTTACAGAAGTTAAAGCAATAAGGTATCAAATGATTATCAAAGATACCACATTATTTGACGTGGATTATCATAAGTTCACAGACTCTGATTTCTATCATAATTCTTGTCTGAGTTATATGACAATTTATTACATTTTAGGTAATGGAACAATAGAGATAGATGAATTTGTTGACATGATGAAAGACAAGGTGTTAAATAATGGAGATAACGAGGACCTTATTGTACAAGAAACATTCAGTGTGTTTGATATAGACAAGACTGGAATGGTCACATGCGAAAATCTTCATCAAGTATTTGCTAGTCTTGGCATAAAATGTTCCGAAGATGAAATAAAACAAATGATAGAGGGAGCTGACTTAAAGAAAGATGGCGGTGTAGATTTCGAAGGTAATATATCAATAAGATAAATAACAGACGTTACCAGGTCTTATTTGAAGATACCTTTGTATAAACAAGAGATGCTAACAAGCTTGCAATTTACCTGAACATACCTCTGTGCAAACAACAGACGCTAACGGGTCTGATTTTTACCTGGACATACCTTAGTTCTAATAATAATACCCTAAATGCTCGCTTACTCGCAAGGGTTATAACGGGATGCCATTACACGTAATGGAGCAGCCGCCGAGATTTTTTGCGCTCGCTTACAGAGCTTCTGACGCCTGCATTTATCAATAATAAGACATAACTTTTCCTTTTGTCCATTATTATAACAAGTTTTTATCACCTACCAGTATTTTAGAATGTAATTCCCACAAAATAAAAATCTTCTCTTTGAAAATTTTGAATTTCTTCATTTCCGGCCTCACTATTTGGATGTCGATACCATATTTGGCGATTTAGGCGTGAATGTTTACCAATCGTAATTACTCGGCCATTCTCGCTACCCTGCAAATAACAGGGTAGCGAGAATGGCCGAGTAATTACGATTGGAATGTTTACGTCAGCTTGTAATAAGAAATACCATATTTAGAAAAGCTCCGCCTTCCGTAGTTTTCGATTATGGAAAACGATCGATAAATTTGAACAAGGTTGTTGCTAACTTTGAAAAGCATATATTTCTCAGCCAAACCGATTTAACAAGGACTGGGATTATCAGTAATTGTTATAATGAAATGTTTGAAGCGTAAATAGTGAGTTTTTATGTTTCAACTGCAACTTTTTTTTTGCTCCATTGTGACGAATGGGACCGCGTTGTAGCTCTGCCGAGACACAAGTTTGTCACAGGAGCTACATTTTGCAGCTAGACATACCTCTCTACAAAACAAAAGACGCTAACTGGTGTACTTCTTACATGTACATACCTCTGTACACACAACATACATACGTTAACATGTGTGTTTCTTACCTGACCCTACCTCTGTACAAACAACAGCCGCTTCCAGGTGTGATATTTACCTGAACATACCTCTGTCCAAGCAACAGACAGGTGTGCTTCCTATTTGTATCTAATTCTTGACACAAAAGAACATATCCGTTAAAACAGACACATATAGGAATATTGCATACTTGAACCTAAATCCTGGCGCAAAAGAGCAACTCTTTCACAATAGATACATATCTCTGATTAATACTTAGACCCACCCCTTGACACAATAAAGGCAACCCAGTTCTAGAAACCAATGACATACATTTTTTGTATATTAGATTTTCGTATATAACTGATCATTGTGTTAATAGCTATATATATATCTGTCTGTATTGTATTTTAATGATATCCTATATTCTATCATGACTATAGTCATATTCTTTAAACTATTGTGGTGCATAAGATTTAGTCAACAATTGAGAACTATGTGTGTATCAACTGATTTCAAACAAGCTGCATAAAGAACAGTTGTCTATTGACTAAACACTAACTTTGCAACTGGGAAATAGGTGACACATGAAAAAGTTATCGTTATATATTTTTAGAAAGTTATGTCTGTGTATACTTCTTAGTTTTGTCAACTATCACCAAAAGCTGAAATATCCAAAGTGATAAATCGAAGAAAAGACAATACAATGGCCAAAAAATAAAGAGAGGAAACGACAAACAATTGTTCAAACAACATATAAAATCACGGAGTGAGCAACACTAACCCCATCGAAAACGAAGACGAACTCAGGTGTTACGGAAGGGTTTGCAGTTCCTCTCAAACTACTAACACCTTTCTACCCGTGTTTCTATTTGTTTGATTGGCACAGTAAATATCTTTTTAACATTTCCTCAAATTGAATAGATAAAGCATATCTTGTCTTTTCAGAATTCGAAACCATGATTAAGAGTACTCTATAGACAGATATTAAATTTTGAGTTGTGACGTTAAGCAGAAAAGATGACAGGAAAAATTTGAAAAATTTGAAAAAAGTAACTCAGAGTCGATACAGCAGGAGATGGACATGGTTGAGGTGGAACTTAAAATTTTGAGGGAGGAAAAAGTAAATGGAATCATTACAAGGGCCAAGGCAAAATGGCAAGTTGAAGGAGAAAGAAATACTCATTTTTTTTGTAATTTAGAAAAGAAACATTTCACAGAAAAAATGATCTCAAAATTAGTTGTAGAAAACAATCAGGTTATTCAAGATCCAAAAGCCATCCTTACAGAGCAAAACTTATTTTATGAGAAATTATATAAAAGTTCCAACCCAAGGCATGAGGAGTTACATAATGAGTTATTCTTGAATAATGACAATCCCTTTATTTCAAAACGTAGTCAAGCAGAAGTATACTCCTGCGAGGGTAAAATTACCTTACAGGAATGCTTAGGTGCTTTGAAAAATATGAAAAATTTTAAATCACCAGGCATAGATGGTTTTACAGTTGAATTTTGTAAATTGTTCTGGAATGACATAAAGTTTCCCTTACTTAATTGCCTAAATGAAAGTTTAGAAAAGGGAAACTTTTCAGTTAGCCAACGTCAAGGGTTAATTACATGCCTTCAAGGAAAATAGAAACATTTTATGAAAAATTGGCGTCCAATCACACTTCTTTGTGTTGATTTTAAATTAGCTACTTCATGTATAGCAAACAGACTGAAGCCTATTTTACAAAATATTATCAATCAGACACAAAAAAGTTTCTTAAGAGGGAGATATATTGGTGAATGTGTGAGAATCATCTCAGATTTGATGGATAAATTAGAAGAAGACGATATCCCTGGTTTATTAATATTAGTTGATTTCGAAAAGGCTTTTGACACTGTCGAATGGCCTTTTATTGAAAAAAACATTGAATTTTATGACTCTGGTCCAACTTTCCGTAAATGGATAAAATCTTTTTACACAGATATTTCCAGTACTGTAATAAATAATGGTCATTTATCAGAATTTTTCTTACTAGAAAAGGTCCGACAAGGTGATTTGTTGTCTCCGTATCTTTTCATCCTTGTGTTGGAACTTCTGAGTGCAGCCCTCAAAAATGATCCTCGGGTGTCTGGTGTAGCAATAAATGGTTCTGAATATCTACTTAGTCAATATGCAGATGATTCTGCATTGATTTTAGGGGATGACCAAATTTCTCTTGAACAAGCCTTGAATATATTCGACTGCTTCTCAGTGTAATGTTGCAAAATGTTTGTTTTGATAAATTAAATGTATTTCGTCTGTGTAAATTGTATATACATGTCATATGTTTTTGTATTTGTATCTTTTCTTTAAAAATAAACAAATTACAAAAAAGAAAAGATGACATAAGTCATATTGTACGACGTTTTCAGTATCACACTCTGTCTTAATACAAACTCCAATAGATAGTTTGCACATTCCCGACATTGATTCTAAGATTATTCGTTATATCAACTATTTCCCTTTAAGAGTTCCCTTTTATGCAAAGTTCATATAAAAATAGGATATATGTTCACCATAATTCGCTTAAAATTTAAATGTTGCCAATTCAAACAACCTGAAATAAGATCATGTGATCAAAACTAGCAAGTATCCTCTGTATATTGTAACGAAATAAACATCTTTTGTCCATGGAAAACACAGCTAAAACTGTAATAAAGTAATGATAACAAAAGTTTTGAAGATTGTTGTTTGTCCTTTTGTCCTTTTTTTTTTTTACCATTGTGTTGTTTCTGAGTATCGCGTTTGCATCTTCAATCTTTTCTTTAGATCATTATTTTTTTGTCGTTTTTATTTGGCCATTGTATTGTCTTGTCCTTCGATTTATGCTTCTGATTACCCCTTCAAACTGTTTTTTATATATTAATGTCAAATACATCTACATGTTCAAATATGATAACACAACATTAATGAGTGTGGTGAAGCGAACACCATTCTTACCTCAAAATCGTACTGGATATCACAATACCTCATAAAGGTCCATTGACGTGTTCTCAATCTTAACAAAATCGTACTGGATATCACAATACCTCATAAAGGTCCATTGACGTGTTCTCAATCTTAACAAAATCGTACTGGATATCACAATACCTCATAAAGGTCCATTGACGTGTTCTCAATCTTAACAAAATAGGAAAGTATTTTGACTGAAACAAAGAAGTTAAAAGAACGGAAAACAACAATAGAAGCAGATCGAAGTCAAGAACATGGCTTGAGACAGGTTCAAACACGTGGCGGATTGACACTTATTAATAGAATTCCAAACATCCCAAACACGAATGAATAAACAATAAAGACTTGCATAAATTCCCCACACACACCTTCAGAAACTATAAACCAGGAAGACAAAAGTGTTAGAGAATGCTTCTAGTTAACTGAAAACTAATTGAGAAAGTAAAATCAGTTGGTTTTATTTACCTCATTGTATAAATAAACATGATAAATGAAAGCATTTATAGCATTCAATTACATCCAGAACAACCTATTTCTGTTCGTCACGAAATTCAAATTTACTTAACGGGTTGTACACATAATTATTTAATAAATGACTATATGTTATTATAAAAACAACCAATTTCTAGAAATGAGTTGTCAGTCAATAGACCGATTATATCAGCAATACCAACCCCTGTGTATATTTTTACACATACGTTTAGTTTTGTGAGGACGACAATTCAGGATTTGGTAGCACCTGGAAGAATATGATAAAATATTACTGGTACAGTATAATAATAGAAAGTAGATTTTATTAGAATTTATACAGAAGAAAGGACAGGTTAAAAAAGATGGTCGTATTGCTGTTTGATAAAAAAAAAGCCATAGAAAACAACTACTTTCGGAGCTCCAATTATGACTACGGTTCCGTGGGTGTCTTTCGGAGCTCCAATTATGACTACGGTTCCGTGGGTGTCTTTCGGAGCTCCAATTATGACTACGGTTCCGTGGGTGTCTTTCGGAGCTCCAATTATGACTGTGGTTCCGTGGGTGTCTTTCGGAGCTCCAATTATGACTACGGTTCCGTGGGTGTCGCTTTTCATGTGTTTGTTTTAGCTCGTATTTATGACTTCTGTCATTTATCACCCCTTTACTCTTGTTGTATTGTATACAGATCACCCCCTTACCCTAGATGCATCCCATGCTGTAGCATATGCAGATAATACCTTAATTTTGCCTGTATCGTTTGGCATGGACACCCTGTACTTTATAAAATCTGAATAGGATACTCTGTTCATCTGCGTTAGCACATTTTCTGAAAATGCGACAATTAACCATTGAGAAATGACACTAACCGTGGTTGGTGTACCTGTGTACATCTGTTTACTCGTTATCACCTCGTCATCTACGATCACTAGAATTTGTTTAGAATACCAACATGAAGCAAAATATTGTTGATGGATGTCACGAGACATCGCTTAGAATATATTCAAAGTGGATATCATTATACAAACGTTCAGAGTAACACAACAGGTGCCACAGGTGGATCAGGAACTGCTGATCCATCCTGATCACCTGAGTTCGCACCGATTTTTAGTGGAGTTCGCGTTGCTCGATCTGTAGTGTTCTGTGCAATGCTTTGTAGATCATTGTTTGTCCTTTTATCCTTTTTCGTTAGGCCATTTTATTGTCTGTCCTTCTTCGATTTAAGGTTTCTGATTACCCCTTTGGTATCCCCAAGCTTTGTTTAACATATGTCTAATGAAAATATCAGCGAAACTGAAAGAATAACGACAGTGAACAAAAAACCATGGTCATTGTCCTGTTAAGTTCATGAGAATGGCCATTTGATATATTTAAATTACCATGCTATAATTTGGCAAGTTGTAATTGTTCTTGATTTTAAACCCGATCAACAACCAAAAAAAAAGCCACAGCATAACAAATCAAATTAAATAACCAGGGCTTAAATCATATACAAAATAAATACTATATAGATTTTTATCTTTACATAGGATCTTAACTTGACGCTTCATAAAACATAACATGCAGTGAGGCGTTAAAATACATTATGACGATATTAATTACTCAATAATTGTAATGAAATATTACCATCAAATGTTACTGTTATTTGATTAGATTACTGTTGTTGTGCTTATACCTTGATCTCGGGATATAACTAAATTTGTTAGTCTGGTGTTCCAGCATGATTTTCCAGGGACTCTGATACAACTACAACAATAATATGGAATCATCTAAATAATTTATACTTAGCAAAGGATAAACCACAAACTCTCAAAATGGTATGTATATGTAAACGGTGTGTTACTGATAGTTAAATCTTCAAAACACATTCTAAGATAAAACACTAACTATATCTTGTATTCATACAATCATTTTATCCTCCTGTTTTAATCTGTCGCCAACTGTAATATCATAAAACTTAAAACAGATAAAACTCTGTTATGCGCAGAAAATACATTTTTGTCAAAATGAAACCTTTTCATTAATGTTACAGGCATATCTTAATAAAATACAAGAAGATAAGAGAAGAAAAAGAAAAGACCTCCCTCCCCACAAACTCTTTTCCACGGTGTGTTGACAGCTCATAACTTATTTATGACTATTAAGCTCTGAAAGTCTGTTGTCGAGTAGCTATATAAAAATACTCCCCATAAGTTGTTTTATATATTTATTTTTCAAAATCTTTTCTGACTTGGGGGACTCTACCTTCGTCTAAGGGCTGAGCACAGAAATAGTTCATGATCTTAAGATACATGTAGATATCTAATTTAGTGCACAGGAAGCGTTAGGAATAATCGTCATCAGGTATACTAAAAGTGGAATAATCGTCTTCAGGTATACTAAAAGTGGAATAATCGTCATCAGGTATACTAAAAGTGGAATAATCGTCATCAGGTATACTAAAAGTGGAATAATCGTCATCAGGTATACTAACAGTGGAATAATCGTCATCAGGTATACTAAAAGTGGAATAATCGTCATCAGGTATACTAAAAGTGGAATAATCGTCATCAGGTATACTAAAAGTGGAATAATCGTCTTCAGGTATACTAAAAGTGGAATAATCGTCATCAGGTATACTAAAAGTGGAATAATCGTCTTCAGGTATACTAACAGTGGAATAATCGTCATCAGGTATACTAAAAGTGGAATAATCGTCATCAGGTATACTAACAGTGGAATAATCGTCATCAAGTATACTAAAAGTGGAATAATCGTCATCAGGTATACTAACAGTGGAATAATCGTCATCAGGTACACTAAAAGTGGAATACTCGTCATCAGGTATACTAACAGTGGAATAATCGTCATCAGGTATACTAAAAGTGGAATACTCGTCATCAGGTATACTAACAGTGGAATAATCGTCATCGGGTATACTAACAATGGAATAATCGTCATCAGGTATACTAAAAGTGGAATAATCGTCATCAGGTATACTAACAGTGGAATAATCGTCATCAGGTATACTAACAGTGGAATAATCGTCATCAGGTATACTAAAAGTGGAATAATCGTCATCAGGTATACTAACAGTGGAATAATCGTCATCAGGTATACTAAAAGTGGACAGATTGGAAAGCCAAGTAAATTAAAATTCTTTAGGGGCAAGAAATCAAAAGGGCTTAAATGGAATAATCAAAATCGGCTAACGTTATTTTTCAATAATGCTTATATCTAGCAAACCATCCCAGAGCCGAAATACTGACAACTGGCCGGATGCTACCATCGGGGGACTAATAGCCCACACGGAGATGTCGTTGACTCAGCCATAATAATGAACACGTCGAAAGACTGGAAAACCAAATAAATTTGTTTTAATCTATAGGAAAATATCCACATCTTGTTGAGCTTAGGTACAGATGATATTGACAATGCTGACTATTGTTTCACAATTATGTCTTACGATGGTTGTGTGTACTATCTAATATTTATATGATGCTGGAGGTTACCGACTCTCTTTGAAGAAAAAAACTAACTAATATTATACATATGACAACTTCTAAGTCACGAAGATTAGAAATGGTTTGTATAAAGTTCAAGATTATAGAGATCTTTATTGCAACTTTGTTTGAGGGTTGACATTTTACTGACACATGAAAAACACTTGCATCACAATCTCATCACTTCACTAAGAGTGGAGACTAAGACTAGTTTTTCTCATCACTTCACTAAGAGTGGAGACTAAGACTAGTTTTTCTCATCACTTCACTAAGAGTAGAGACTAAGACTAGTTTTTCTCATTACTTCACCAAGAGTGGAGACTAAGACTAGTTTTTCTCATCACTTCACCAAGAGTGGAGACTAAGACTAGTTTTTCTCATCACTTCACTAAGAGTGGAGACTAAGACTAGTTTTTCTCATCACTTCACTAAGAGTGGAGACTAAGACTAGTTTTTCTCATCACTTCACTAAGAGTGGAGACTAAGACTAGTTTTTCTCATCACTTCACCAAGAGTGGAGACTAAGACTAGTTTTTCTCATCACTTCACTAAGAGTGGAGACTAAGACTAGTTTTTCTCATCACTTCACTAAGAGTGGAGACTAAGACTAGTTTTTCTCATCACTTCACCAAGAGTGGAGACTAAGACTAGTTTTTCTCATCACTTCACTAAGAGTGGAGACTAAGACTAGTTTTTCTCATCACTTCTCTAAGAGTGGAGACTAAGACTAGTTTTTCTCATCACTTCACTAAGAGTAGAGACTAAGACTAGTTGTTCTCATCACTTCACTAAGAGTGGAGACTAAGACTAGTTATTCTCATCACTTCACTAAGAGTGGAGACTAAGACTAGTTATTCTCATCACTTCACTAAGAGTGGAGACTAAGACTAGTTTTTCTCATCACTTCACTAAGAGTGGAGACTAAGACTAGTTTTTCTCATCACTTCACTAAGAGTGGAGACTAAGACTAGTTTTTCTCATCACTTCACTAA
Source organism: Bathymodiolus septemdierum (assembly GCA_963383655.1). Taxonomy (NCBI): domain Eukaryota; kingdom Metazoa; phylum Mollusca; class Bivalvia; order Mytilida; family Modiolidae; genus Bathymodiolus; species Bathymodiolus septemdierum. The sequence goes on from OY726519.1 coordinate 119,877,899, forward strand.
GAGTGGAGACTAAGACTAGTTTTTCTCATCACTTCACTAAGAGTGGAGACTAAGACTAGTTTTTCTTATTGCTTCACTAAGAGTGGAGACTAAGACTAGTTTTTCTCATCACTTCACTAAGAGTGGAGACTAAGACTAGTTTTTCTCATTACTTCACCAAGAGTGGAGACTAAGACTAGTTTTTCTCATCACTTCACTAAGAGTGGAGACTAAGACTAGTTTTTCTCATCACTTCACTAAGAGTGGAGACTAAGACTAGTTTTTCTCATCACTTCACTAAGAGTGGAGACTAAGACTAGTTTTTCTCATCACTTCACTAAGAGTGGAGACTAAGACTAGTTTTTCTCATCACTTCACTAAGAGTGGAGACTAAGACTAGTTTTTCTCATCACTTCACTAAGAGCTAAGACTAGTTTTTCTCATCACTTCACTAAGAGTGGAGACTAAGACTAGTTTTTTCTCATTACTTCACCAAGAGTGGAGACTAAGACTAGTTTTTCTCATCACTTCACCAAGAGTGGAGACTAAGACTAGTTTTTCTCATCACTTCACTAAGAGTGGAGACTAAGACTAGTTTTTCTCATCACTTCACTAAGAGTGGAGACTAAGACTAGTTTTTCTCATTACTTCACCAAGAGTGGAGACTAAGACTAGTTTTTCTCATCACTTCACTAAGAGTGGAGACTAAGACTAGTTTTTCTCATCACTTCACTAAGAGTGGAGACTAAGACTAGTTTTTCTCATCACTTCACTAAGAGTGGAGACTAAGACTAGTTTTTCTCATCACTTCACTAAGAGTGGAGACTAAGACTAGTTTTTCTCATCACTTCACTAAGAGTGGAGACTAAGACTAGTTTTTCTCATCACTTCACTAAGAGTGGAGACTAAGACTAGTTTTTCTCATCACTTCACTAGAGTGAGAGTTGAGACTAAGACTAGTTTTTCTCATTACTTCACCAAGAGTGGAGACTAAGACTAGTTTTTCTCATCACTTCACTAAGAGTGGAGACTAAGACTAGTTTTTCTCATCCACTTCACTAAGAGTGGAGACTAAGACTAGTTTTTCTCATCACTTCACTAAGAGTGGAGACTAAGACTAGTTTTTCTCATCACTTCACTAAGAGTGGAGACTAAGACTAGTTTTTCTCATCACTTCACTAAGAGTGGAGACTAAGACTAGTTTTTCTCATCACTTCACTAAGAGTGGAGACTAAGACTAGTTTTTCTCATCACTTCACTAAGAGTGGAGACTAAGACTAGTTTTTCTCATTACTTCACCAAGAGTGGAGACTAAGACTAGTTTTTCTCATCACTTCACTAAGAGTGGAGACTAAGACTAGTTTTTCTCATCACTTCACTAAGAGTGGAGACTAAGACTAGTTTTTCTCATCACTTCACTAAGAGTGGAGACTAAGACTAGTTTTTCTCATCACTTCACTAAGAGTGGAGACTAAGACTATGTTTTTCTCATCACTTCACTAAGAGTGGAGACTAAGACTAGTTGTTCTCATCACTTCACTAAGAGTAGAGACTAAGACTAGTTGTTCTCATCACTTCACTAAGAGTGGAGACTAAGACTAGTTTTTCTCATCACTTCACTAAGAGTGGAGACTAAGACTAGTTTTTCTCATCACTTCACTAAGAGTGGAGACTAAGACTAGTTGTTCTCATCACTTCACTAAGAGTGGAGACTAAGACTAGTTTTTCTCATCACTTCACTAAGAGTGGAGACTAAGACTAGTTTTTCTCATCACTTCACTAAGAGTGGAGACTAAGATTAGTTGTTCTCATCACTTCACTAAGAGTGGAGACTAAGACTAGTTTTTCTCATCACTTCACCTAAGAGTGGAGACTAAGACTAGTTGTTCTCATCACTTCACTAAGAGTGGAGACTAAGACTAGTTTTTCTCATCACTTCACTAAGAGTGGAGACTAAGACTAGTTTTTCTCATCACTTCACTAAGAGTGGAGACTAAGACTAGTTTTTCTCATCACTTCACTAAGAGTGGAGACTAAGACTAGTTGTTCTCATCACTTCACTAAGAGTGGAGACTAAGACTAGTTTTTCTCATCACTTCACTAAGAGTGGAGACTAAGACTAGTTTTTCTCATCACTTCACTAAGAGTGGAGACTAAGATTAGTTGTTCTCATCACTTCACTAAGAGTGGAGACTAAGACTAGTTTTTCTCATCACTTCACTAAGAGTGGAGACTAAGACTAGTTTTTCTCATTACTTCACTAAGAGTGGAGACTAAGACTAGTTGTTCTCATCACTTCACTAAGAGTGGAGACTAAGATTAGTTTTTCTCATCACTTCACTAAGAGTGGAGACTAAGACTAGTTTTTCTCATCACTTCACTAAGAGTGGAGACTAAGATTAGTTGTTCTCATCACTTCACTAAGAGTGGAGACTAAGACTAGTTTTTCTCATCACTTCACTAAGAGTGGAGACTAAGACTAGTTTTTCTCATCACTTCACTAAGAGTGGAGACTAAGATTAGTTTTTCTCATCACTTCACTAAGAGTGGAGACTAAGACTAGTTGTTCTCATCACTTCACTAAGAGTGGAGACTAAGACTAGTTTTTCTCATCACTTCACTAAGAGTGGAGACTAAGATTAGTTTTTCTCATCACTTCACTAAGAGTGGAGACTAAGACTAGTTGTTCTCATCACTTCACTAAGAGTGGAGACTAAGACTAATTTTTCTCATCACTTCACTAAGAGTGGAGACTAAGACTAGTTTTTCTCATCACTTCACTAAGAGTGGAGACTAAGATTAGTTGTTCTCATCACTTCACTAAGAGTGGAGACTAAGACTAGTTGTTCTCATCACTTCACTAAGAGTGGAGCCTAAGACTAGTTTTTCTCATCACTTCACTAAGAGTGGAGACTAAGACTAGTTATTCTCATCACTTCACTAAGAGTGGAGACTAAGACTAGTTGTTCTCATCACTTCACTAAGAGTGGAGCCTAAGACTAGTTGTTCTCATCACTTCACTAAGAGTGGAGACTAAGACTAGTTTTTCTCATCACTTCACTAAGAGTGGAGACTAAGACTAGTTGTTCTCATCACTTCACTAAGAGTGGAGACTAAGACTAGTTTTTCTCATCACTTCACTAAGAGTAGAGACTAAGACTAGTTGTTCTCATCACTTCACTAAGAGTGGAGACTAAGACTAGTTTTTCTCATCACTTCACTAAGAGTGGAGACTAAGACTAGTTGTTCTCATCACTTCACTAAGAGTGGAGACTAAGACTAGTTGTTCTCATCACTTCACTAAGAGTGGAGACTAAGACTAGTTTTTCTCATCACTTCACCAAGAGTGGAGACTAAGACTAGTTTTTCTCATCACTTCACTAAGAGTGGAGACTAAGACTAGTTTTTCTCATCACTTCACTAAGAGTGGAGACTAAGACTAGTTGTTCTCATCACTTCACTAAGAGTGGAGACTAAGACTAGTTTTTCTCATCACTTCACTAAGAGTGGAGACTAAGACTAGTTTTTCTCATCACTTCACTAAGAGTAGAGACTAAGACTAGTTTTTCTCATCACTTTACTAAGAGTGGAGACTAAGACTAGTCTTTCTCATCACTTCACTAAGAGTGGAGACTAAGACTAGTTTTTCTCATCACTTCACTAAGAGTGGAGACTAAGACTAGTTTTTCTCATCACTTCACTAAGAGTGGAGACTAAGACTAGTTTTTCTCATCACTTCACTAAGAGTGGAGACTAAGACTAGTTTTTCTCATCACTTCACTAAGAGTGGAGACTAAGATTAGTTTTTCTCATCACATCACTAAGAGTGGAGACTAAGACTAGTTGTTCTCATCACTTCACTAAGAGTGGAGACTAAGACTAGTTTTTCTCATCACTTCACTAAGAGCGGAGACTAAGATTAGTTTTTCTCATCACTTCACTAAGAGTGGAGACTAAGATTAGTTGTTCTCATCACTTCACTAAGAGTAGAGACTAAGACTAGTTTTTCTCATCACTTCACTAAGAGTGGAGACTAAGATTAGTTTTTCTCATCACTTCACTAAGAGTGGAGACTAAGATTAGTTGTTCTCATCACTTCACTAAGAGTGGAGACTAAGATTAGTTGTTCTCATCACTTCACTAAGAGTGGAGACTAAGACTAGTTGTTCTCATCACTTCACTAAGAGTGGAGACTAAGACTAGTTTTTCTCATCACTTCACTAAGAGTGGAGACTAAGACTAGTTTTTCTCATCACTTCACTAAGAGTGGAGACTAAGACTAGTTGTTCTCATCACTTCACTAAGAGTGGAGACTAAGACTAGTTTTTCTCATCACTTCACTAAGAGTGGAGACTAAGACTAGTTTTTCTCATCACTTCACTAAGAGTGGAGACTAAGATTAGTTTTTCTCATCACTTCACTAAGAGTGGAGACTAAGACTAGTTGTTCTCATCACTTCACCAAGAGTAGAGACTAAGACTAGTTTTTCTCATCACTTCACTAAGAGTGGAGACTAAGACTAGTTTTTCTCATCACTTCACTAAGAGTGGAGACTAAGATTAGTTGTTCTCATCACTTCACTAAGAGTGGAGACTAAGATTAGTTGTTCTCATCACTTCACTAAGAGTGGAGACTAAGACTAGTTGTTCTCATCACTTCACTAAGAGTAGAGACTAAGACTAGTTGTTCTCATCACTTCACTAAGAGTGGAGACTAAGACTAGTTTTTCTCATCACTTCACTAAGAGTGGAGACTAAGACTAGTTTTTCTCATCACTTCACTAAGAGTAGAGACTAAGACTAGTTTTTCTCATCACTTCACTAAGAGTGGAGCCTAAGACTAGTTTTTCTCATCACTTCACTAAGAGTGGAGACTAAGACTAGTTTTTCTCATCACTTCACTAAGAGTAGAGACTAAGACTAGTTTTTCTCATCACTTTACTAAGAGTGGAGACTAAGACTAGTCTTTCTCATCACTTCACTAAGAGTGGAGACTAAGACTAGTTTTTCTCGTCACTTCACTAAGAGTGGAGACTAAGACTAGTTTTTCTCATCACTTCACTAAGAGTGGAGACTAAGACTAGTTTTTCTCATCACTTCACTAAGAGTGGAGACTAAGACTAGTTTTTCTCATCACTTCACTAAGAGTAGAGACTAAGACTAGTTTTTCTCATCACTTCACTAAGAGTGGAGACTAAGACTAGTTTTTCTCATCACTTCACTAAGAGTGGAGACTAAGATTAGTTTTTCTCATCACTTCACTAAGAGTGGAGACTAAGACTAGTTGTTCTCATCACTTCACTAAGAGTGGAGACTAAGACTAGTTTTTCTCATCACTTCACTAAGAGTGGAGATTAAGATTAGTTTTTCTCATCACTTCACTAAGAGTGGAGACTAAGATTAGTTGTTCTCATCACTTCACTAAGAGTAGAGACTAAGACTAGTTTTTCTCATCACTTCACTAAGAGTGGAGACTAAGACTAGTTTTTCTCATCACTTCACTAAGAGTGGAGACTAAGATTAGTTGTTCTCATCACTTCACTAAGAGTGGAGACTAAGATTAGTTGTTCTCATCACTTCACTAAGAGTGGAGACTAAGACTAGTTGTTCTCATCACTTCACTAAGAGTGGAGACTAAGACTAGTTTTTCTCATCACTTCACTAAGAGTGGAGACTAAGACTAGTTTTTCTCATCACTTCACTAAGAGTGGAGACTAAGACTAGTTTTTCTCATCACTTCACTAAGAGTGGAGACTAAGACTAGTTTTTCTCATCACTTCACTAAGAGTGGAGACTAAGATTAGTTTTTCTCATCACTTCACTAAGAGTGGAGACTAAGACTAGTTGTTCTCATCACTTCACTAAGAGTGGAGACTAAGACTAGTTGTTCTCATCACTTCACTAAGAGTGGAGACTAAGACTAGTTGTTCTCGTCACTTCACTAAGAGTGGAGACTAAGACTAGTTTTTCTCGTCACTTCACTAAGAGTGGAGACTAAGACTAGTTTTTCTCGTCACTTCACTAAGAGTAGAGACTAAGATTAGTTTTTCTCATCACTTCACTAAGAGTGGAGACTAAGACTAGTTTTTCTCATCACTTCACTAAGAGTGGAGACTAAGATTAGTTTTTCTCATCACTTCACTAAGAGTGGAGACTAAGACTAGTTGTTCTCATCACTTCACTAAGAGTGGAGACTAAGACTAGTTTTTCTCATCACTTCACTAAGAGTGGAGACTAAGACTAGTTTTTCTCATCACTTCACTAAGAGTGGAGACTAAGATTAGTTGTTCTCATCACTTCACTAAGAGTGGAGACTAAGACTAGTTGTTCTCATCACTTCACTAAGAGTGGAGCCTAAGACTAGTTTTTCTCATCACTTCACTAAGAGTGGAGACTAAGACTAGTTATTCTCATCACTTCACTAAGAGTGGAGACTAAGACTAGTTGTTCTCATCACTTCACTAAGAGTGGAGACTAAGACTAGTTTTTCTCATCACTTCACTAAGAGTGGAGACTAAGACTAGTTGTTCTCATCACTTCACTAAGAGTGGAGACTAAGACTAGTTGTTCTCATCACTTCACTAAGAGTGGAGCCTAAGACTAGTTGTTCTCATCACTTCACTAAGAGTGGAGACTAAGACTAGTTTTTCTCATTACTTCACCAAGAGTGGAGCCTAAGACTAGTTTTTCTCATCACTTCACTAAGAGTGGAGACTAAGACTAGTTATTCTCATCACTTCACTAAGAGTGGAGACTAAGACTAGTTGTTCTCATCACTTCACTAAGAGTGGAGACTAAGACTAGTTGTTCTCATCACTTCACTAAGAGTGGAGCCTAAGACTAGTTTTTCTCATCACTTCACTAAGAGTGGAGACTAAGACTAGTTGTTCTCATCACTTCACTAAGAGTGGAGACTAAGACTAGTTGTTCTCATCACTTCACTAAGAGTGGAGACTAAGACTAGTTGTTCTCATCACTTCACTAAGAGTGGAGCCTAAGACTAGTTGTTCTCATCACTTCACTAAGAGTGGAGACTAAGACTAGTTGTTCTCATCACTTCACTAAGAGTGGAGACTAAGACTAGTTGTTCTCATCACTTCACTAAGAGTGGAGACTAAGACTAGTTGTTCTCATCACTTCACTAAGAGTGGAGACTAAGACTAGTTTTTCTCATCACTTCACTAAGAGTAGAGACTAAGACTAGTTGTTCTCATCACTTCACTAAGAGTGGAGACTAAGACTAGTTTTTCTCATCACTTCACTAAGAGTGGAGACTAAGACTAGTTTTTCTCATCACTTCACTAAGAGTGGAGACTAAGACCAGTTTTTCTCATCACTTCACTAAGAGTGGAGACTAAGACTAGTTTTTCTCATCACTTCACTAAGAGTGGAGACTAAGACTAGTTTTTCTCATCACTTCACTAAGAGTGGAGACTAAGACTAGTTTTTCTCATCACTTCACTAAGAGTGGAGACTAAGACTAGTTTTTCTCATCACTTCACTAAGAGTGGAGACTAAGACTAGTTTTTCTCATCACTTCACTAAGAGTGGAGACTAAGACTAGTTGTTCTCATCACTTCACTAAGAGTGGAGACTAAGACTAGTTGTTCTCATCACTTCACTAAGAGTGGAGACTAAGACTAGTTTTTCTCATCACTTCACTAAGAGTGGAGACTAAGACTAGTTTTTCTCATCACTTCACTAAGAGTGGAGACTAAGACTAGCTTTACGGTACTTTCTTAAAACTCTGGATGTCAGGTATGGTTATAAAAATCTGAGGCTTTTCGAACATGCAAAGCTCCCCAAAATATTTAACTGCGTGGATTTTAAATATGATACTGATATAATCGTCATAATAGTAAACATTGATTGTGTAACCGAGACATGTCAATAATGTCTTTACAAGATTTAAATCTTCTTACAAAACTTATATATAAGGTAATTATTATCTTGAAAAATATCTTCGGTCATGTATGTATATATATATATGTGAAGTACAGATCAGCAATAAATCGGCCGTTCTTCTACTTGATTGTGTGTCGAAGTGTAATGCTGGATAGTCTCTCATGTTCATTTATAAATATTCTAATTAATATATCATTTCATTTTTGAAGCACTGTATACATATTCGTTGTTATATTTAACAATAAACCTCTATAATAATCATAATTCCTGGGGAAATGAACTCCGGTATAAACACCTGTTTAAGTACTTTAACTACATTTATAGAACACAGTTATATCTGGGAAACTATATACGTTTACCATTGTAATATATATTTTTATAATACTGTTTAATTATTCTTTAATCCTAGGATCCATTGACAAAGTCCTTCAAACATTAGTATTGGTATTTTTAAACAGCATTGTATGCTATTTGTAACTTCATATTTAAATATACAAAAGATCAAAATCATTTCATTGAACTGTGGCATGTGATTTGACAATTTAAACCAGATGATGTACATAACGGTATAATTCACTACACTCTGTCAAAATATACCATGAATATTTATTGAATGTTGTTGGTGATTGTTGGGATATTTTCAATATGCAAATATCTGATATTAAACGCTATTTAAATATTGAGAAAAAAAAATTCCTTTGAATTATTAATTCACAACAGGGACGTAGCTGATACTAAATAGTGTGCACGCCATAATTTTTGAGATGGGGGGTCAGGGGGGGGGGGGGGGGGGGGGGGGCAGGGGGCGGTGCAGCCCTCCTGAATATTTTTTCGACGAGATGCAAAATGGTGCGATCTGGTACCATTTCGGGTTTTCATATAACATAGAATCAAGCACAACTTTATATGACTTTGATAGACAAGAATTTCTTAAAATTTTCAAAAATTTGTCCTTCGTGTCGGAGCAGATACGAACACCTCCATTGCTTTGTACTAGTCCACTTCAAAATCTCGGTGAATATGCATCAATTCTTCATAGTCGACCTAACATAAGTTTTCAAACGTCTCAGTACACTAAATGATCTTTCAGCAGTAGCGCTCGCTACCGACGGGGTTAACAAAACACATAATATTGTATCCATAGAAGGATAAAGAACTGGATCTACAGAATCAAATGTGGTACAAAGTGTTGTTGGCAAATCATTACGTTTTGTAATGGCCCAGCGGGTTCGCTATTTGGCAACTTCTCTCCTGAAATCATCTAATGACAAATCAATGTCAGTTTGGTATTGCCTGGTATATTGTAGCGACCTAATCATCAGTTATTTTGTGTACAGCACGGGGCTGTCCGATTTAAGGAGACGTGATTCAAGTTCTGTAATCAAATGGTCCAAAAATGAATAGTACAAAGAAATTCGTCAATACTGATTTGGCGTTTCCGCGAGGTGATTGGCTCTGGTAGTATATCTACTACATTTCCTGAGCTTACTCTCAGATATATCAAAATATTTGGCTAAGTTTGCTAATCTATATATAATATATATATTACCATGCATAGTTACTACTACGTCTTATTAGCGATATATTAATTAGACTGATAAAAGTAGCTATAATTTAAAAAAAATAATTATTTTCCTATTTTTTAAAACCTGCCGATGTGCACGCCATGGCGTGACAGCGTATATGCAGCTACGCCTCTGCACAAAATGAGATGAAATCAATACTTACCTGTATTCAATTTTCTATAAATTTATGAACAACAAGGTGCTACACAATTACTTGAGTATGCATAGTGATCTAATTAAAATTCGATCTTTAAATGCTCCCTGTTTTGTTATGTTCCGCATAAAACCGGGTGGAATTAAAGATCGAATTTAAATTAGATTGTCTGACGTAGCAATAGTATGGTTATTTATGATGCATATTACTCTTTTTATACTGTGAAAAATAACATGCAACATTATTCTAATATGAAAAGTTTTGTTCAAGCAATTTGAGGGACAAATCTAAGATTTATGGTTTCTTTTTACCAATTTTAGTGTCACGAAGATTGAATGTATTGTGGATTAAGTTCTAGATTATGATTTTTTGTTCTTTACTCACAGAGTTACGTGTAAGGGTTGACATTTTATTTACAAGTGGAAAACATGTGCATGACTGCATCATTTATCTCAGTGAGAATGTTTGGCCCCATAAAACTAGATTGACACCGCCACTTTTTATTGCAGTGCTTGTACAAAGCAAGACAAGTGAGTGGTCATGACTATGGGGTCATCCCAAAATGTCTACAGGTAAATTTTGTCTAATTAGACATTTTTTCCCCAAAATGTCTACTCCTGATTAATTAAATTAAATATGTATGATAAAATAATTATTGTAACATATAAAAAAAATTAAAATCTTTTTAGACATTTTGGGAAAAACCTAATATTCTGCAGTAGACATTTTGGGGGGAAAAACAGTAGACATTTTGGGCATGGACCATGAATATGTATGTTAAGGGATGTGAGTGGTTATGAATACGTATGTTAAGGGTTGTGAGTGGTTATGAATATGTATGTTAAGGGTTGTGAGTGGTCATGAATATGTATGTTAAGGGTTGTGAGTGGTCATGAATATGTATGTTAAGGGTTGTGAGTGGTCATGAATATGTATGTTAAGGGTTGTGAGTGGTCATGGATATGTATGTTAAGGGTTGCGAGTGGTCATGAATATGTATGTTAAGGGTTGTGAGTGGTCATGAATATGTATGTTAAGGGTTGTGAGTGGTCATGAATATGTATGTTAAGGGTTGTGAGTGGTCATGAATATGTATGTTAAGGGTTGTGAGTGGTCATGAATATGTATGTTAAGGGTTGTGAGTGGTCATGAATATGTATGTTAAGGGTTGTGAGTGGTCATGAATATGTATGTTAAGGGTTGTGAGTGGTCATGAATATGTATGTTAAGGGTTGCGAGTGGTCATGAATATGTATGCTAAGGGTTGCGAGTGGTCATGAATATGTATGCTAAGGGTTGTTGATTTTGACTCTGCTTCTAGGATTCCTCGATTAGAGTTTAGAAATGTTCTGACAGTGTGCTATTTTTTGTTTGTCATTTTATTATTTAGATATATTTATTATTGAAATTTACAGTTCCTATGTAATTATTTATCAAAACTAAGGTTCTCCTCACTCAGACGTAGGTGACCTTGACCGATTTTAACTATACTGTTTAGGCTATTTGGTTTTCCTGCTCCTAAAGACATTTATATTATTTGTCTTTCCAATCTTTCGACGTTCAGTATACTTGATGAAGGTTATTACAGAAACTCGCTGTCTTCGACGTTCAGTATACTTGATGAAGGTTATTACAGAAACTCGCTGTCTTCGACGTTCAGTATACTTGATGAAGGTTATTACAGAAACTCGCCGTCTTCGACGTTCAGTATACTTGATGAAGGTTATTACAGAAACTCGCCGTCTTCGACGTTCAGTATACTTGATGAAGGTTATTACAGAAACTCGCCGTCTTCGACGTTCAGTATACTTGATGAAGGTTATTACAGAAACTCGCCGTCTTCGACGTTCAGTATACTTGATGAAGGTTATTACAGAAACTCGCCGTCTTCGACGTTCAGTATACTTGATGAAGGTTATTACAGAAACTCGCCGTCTTCGACGTTCAGTATACTTGATGAAGGTTATTACAGAAACTCGCCGTCTTCGACGTTCAGTATACTTGATGAAGGTTATTACAGAAACTCGCCGTCTTCGACGTTCAGTATACTTGATGAAGGTTATTACAGAAACTCGCCGTCTTCGACGTTCAGTATACTTGATGAAGGTTATTACAGAAACTCGCCGTCTTCGACGTTCAGTATACTTGATGAAGGTTATTACAGAAACTCGCCGTCTTCGACGTTCAGTATACTTGATGAAGGTTATTACAGAAACTCGCCGTCTTCGACGTTCAGTATACTTGATGAAGGTTATTACAGAAACTCGCCGTTTTCGACGTTCAGTATACTTGATGAAGGTTATTACAGAAACTCGCCGTCTTCGACGTTCAGTATACTTGATGAAGGTTATTACAGAAACTCGCCGTCTTCGACGTTCAGTATACTTGATGAAGGTTATTACAGAAACTCGCCGTCTTCGACGTTCAGTATACTTGATGAAGGTTATTACAGAAACTCGCCGTCTTCGACGTTCAGTATACTTGATGAAGGTTATTACAGAAACTCGCCGTCTTCGACGTTCAGTATACTTGATGAAGGTTATTACAGAAACTCGCCGTCTTCGACGTTCAGTATACTTGATGAAGGTTATTACAGAAACTCGCCGTCTTCGACGTTCAGTATACTTGATGAAGGTTATTACAGAAACTCGCCGTCTTCGACGTTCAGTATACTTGATGAAGGTTATTACAGAAACTCGCCGTCTTCGACGTTCAGTATACTTGATGAAGGTTATTACAGAAACTCGCCGTCTTCGACGTTCAGTATACTTGATGAAGGTTATTACAGAAACTCGCCGTCTTCGACGTTCAGTATACTTGATGAAGGTTATTACAGAAACACGCCGTCTTCGACGTTCAGTATACTTGATGAAGGTTATTACAGAAACTCGCCGTCTTCGACGTTCAGTATACTTGATGAAGGTTATTACAGAAACTCGCCGTCTTCGACGTTCAGTATACTTGATGAAGGTTATTACAGAAACTCGCCGTCTTCGACGTTCAGTATACTTGATGAAGGTTATTACAGAAACTCGCCGTCTTCGACGTTCAGTATACTTGATGAAGGTTATTACAGAAACTCGCCGTCTTCGACGTTCAGTATACTTGATGAAGGTTATTACAGAAACTCGCCGTCTTCGACGTTCAGTATACTTGATGAAGGTTATTACAGAAACTCGCCGTCTTCGACGTTCAGTATACTTGATGAAGGTTATTACAGAAACTCGCCGTCTTCGACGTTCAGTATACTTGATGAAGGTTATTACAGAAACTCGCCGTCTTCGACGTTCAGTATACTTGATGAAGGTTATTACAGAAACTCGCCGTCTTCGACGTTCAGTATACTTGATGAAGGTTATTACAGAAACTCGCCGTCTTCGACGTTCAGTATACTTGATGAAGGTTATTACAGAAACTCGCCGTCTTCGACGTTCAGTATACTTGATGAAGGTTATTACAGAAACTCGCCGTCCTCACTAAATGTCATATGTTGTTAATAGAGTACACATAATCTAGAATATATGAATTAGAATCAGAACATGTTGATAAACATTTGTTCCAAGCGTGATAAAAAAAAAAACATCATTGTGGAAACAATAACTTCAAGACCTATAGAAAATTACATTGTACGCTTGGTATACCAAATTTAGATAATGAATTTAGATATACTCCACGAGTTATCAAAGCAAGCCAACGTGTAAATAAAATCTTGCTCGAAGCAAAAACTATTAATAGACCAAAAGAAAAAAAATGCTTTGGTCTATCAGATGTCTATTCATAAAAGAATGACCAATGGTTTTTACATAAACATTTGTAGATATATACTTGTGATGAATAGTGCGCAAAGTAATTTTTAAAAGTAAAAGCTTGTAATAATAATAATAAAGTGTCGGAAAAATACTTTAATACGTGCGAGAGACTATATAATGTTCCACTGTACTGGTTTTCAATTAGCACCAACTGCTGAGTCGATAATTAAACTTTATAACGTAGATCTATAAACTATTTATTACTTACACGAACATTGTCTGTAATGTCTTACTATTCTTACTAAGATGTAATATCTCAACTATAAACTGAAATAAGCTTAGTGAAACGGTAAGACTAACACTTGATTAATACAGTAAAGGTAATACCTTAGGTGACAATAGTATAGACTTCTTAGCTAAACTACACACTGAGGTAAGTGCTATTATCAATCTACATACATTAGACATTGCTATACCGTATATGATAGCTCTAGATTTCATACACTTTATAAGACACCAGTTTTTGTTTACGCTTCAGTTATAGAAGCGAATTATGTTGTGGTAGATAGCTCCGTTTGTAACCATGCTGTTACGTATGCAGTTGTCACAACTCGACACGGCAAACACAGAAAGCAGAAACGACTAGCAACACGGATTACACAACAGAACCGGGGTGATCACCTAGGAAAACCAGAACACAGAAAGCAGAAACGACTAGCAACACGGATTACACAGCAGAACCGGGGTGATCACCTAGGAAAACCAGAACACAGAAAGCAGAAACGACTAGCAACACGAATTACACAACAGAACCGGGGTGATCACCTAGGAAAACCAGAACACATAAAGCAGAAACGACTAGCAACACGAATTACACAACAGAACCGGGGTGATCACCTAGGAAAACCAGAACACAGAAAGCAGAAACGACTAGCAACACGAATTACACAACAGAACCGGGGTGATCACCTAGGAAAACCAGAACACAGAAAGCAGAAACGACTAGCAACACGGATTACACAACAGAACCGGGGTGATCACCTAGGAAAACCAGAACACAGAAAGCAGAAACGACTAGCAACACGGATTACACAACAGAACCGGGGTGATCACCTAGGAAAACCAGAACACAGAAAGCAGAAACGACTAGCAACACGAATTACACAACAGAACCGGGGTGATCACCTAGGAAAACCAGAACACAGAAAGCAGAAACGACTAGCAACACGAATTACACAACAGAACCGGGGTGATGACCTAGGAAAACCAGAACACAGAAAGCAGAAACGACTAGCAACACGAATTACACAACAGAACCGGGGTGATCACCTAGGAAAACCAGAACACAGAAAGCAGAAACGACTAGCAACACGAATTACACAACAGAACCGGGGTGATCACCTAGGAAAACCAGAACACAGAAAGCAGAAACGACTAGCAACACGAATTACACAACAGAACCGGGGTGATCACCTAGGAAAACCAGAACACAGAAAGCAGAAACGACTAGCAACACGAATTGCACAACAGAACCGGGGTGATCACCTAGGAAAACCAGAACACAGAAAGCAGAAACGACTAGCAACACGAATTACACAACAGAACCGGGGTGATGACCTAGGAAAACCAGAACACAGAAAGCAGAAACGACTAGCAACACGAATTACACAACAGAACCGGGGTGATCACCTAGGAAAACCAGAACACAGAAAGCAGAAACGACTAGCAACACGGATTACACAACAGAACCGGGGTGATCACCTAGGAAAACCAGTTCTATGTTGCTCTTTGTCAAGTCCAGTAAAAGTTGTGTCGCTAATAGAGGAAGAGAAATCTACGTAAAAGGGGAAAATCCATTCCCATTTGAGAAACTGGTATTTTTCAACGGCCAATCAATTCGTGATGACCACGGAAGACTTCTTGTAGAGATGACGTCAACCTAGAAGCAACGTAGTTCTGCTCGAGTAGTCTCATGTCAGTAGCCGAGCTCTGTCCAGAAAATGACTGGACATACTCCATAAAATAGAGTACGAGGTCCAGAAAATGACTGAACATAATCCATAAAATAGAGTACGAGGTCCAGAAAATGACTGGACATAATCCATAAAATAGAGTACGAGGTCCAGAAAATGACTGAACATAATCCATAAAATAGAGTACGAGGTCCAGAAAATGACTGGACATAATCCATAAAAATAGAGTACGAGGTCCAGAAAATGACTGGACATAATCAATAAAATGGAGTACGAGTTGTGAAATGTAGAACAACAATAACATCGTTGTGTCAAAGTGTATTGGTGGATAGTCTCTCCTCTTCATTTACATCCATATCTTATCTTACTACAAGCTGTTCCTCTACTTTAATTTGTGTCAAAGTGTAATGGTGGATAGTCTCTCCTCTTCATTTACATCCATATCTTATCTTACTACAAGCTGTTCCTCTACTTTAATTTGTGTCAAAGTGTAATGGTGGATAGTCTCTCCTCTTCATTTACATCCATATCATTTCTTACTAAACAATATTCTGGTGCTGCTGGGATATTGCTATTGAGAAATGGAAAGTTGATAATTTGAAAAGTGAAGTCATCACGTTTATCATATAATTTTGAGTTAAATCTTCATCCATTGTTACCTGATGTAAAAGTAGAAGAAATCGTGAGGAAGCGTTCAGTCCGTAGGAAATTCCCTCACCAAACTTATAAAATAAATACTCAGAAGTCTAGTACTATAATTCTTTATTTCTTGTAACATCTTGTTACTGATTTTAGCAGGGCAGGCTGACCTTGTCAAGATCAAGTAAGGTACATAATATTAATGATTTCTTGAACATCAATAAACAATATACTTGCATTGTCGGAAAATATAAAATGTGTTTATAAAGCTTTAACAACAGGTAGAAAAGCGATCCTGCAATGTCAAAAATTCCAAACCCAACTGCCAATTTGTCTGTTCTTTACTGTTACCGTTTCGCACGTCCGCTCAATATGAACCAGGAACCAATACATCTATTTCTTGGTCAGTAGCCATATATAGCAAACATGAATCCAACCAATACAAGTTGACTGCTCAAATAGAACCAGTGTAGAATAAACTGTAGTATTAGGCCCATCATATCCGCCATTATACTTAACATCACGATATATCTGCATTCTAGAAGTCCAGAAGTCCAACAAAGGGTACTTACATGTAATGATGATATTTTGTTGAATAATATGATAACGATGCATCGTTACCCGGATGTGATGATAGATGTCACAATACGTGAAGCAATATTACAGATGTAAAGCAGGAAAGAAATTGTTTGTTATTGAGCACCACTATATATGTGTAACACAGAAATACAGATCTGTTGTAATTGCATAATATTGATATATTTGAAGATTTTAGAGATAGTTTGGTTTAGAGTATATATTCTGTATTATCAATTTTTATTTTTTCAGGTGGATAATTTATCTGCGGAACAGATTAAGGGTACGTTTTAAAAGTCATAAAATTATTAATGTATAAATCACATTGGACACGAACAAGCATCGGTTCTATAATTAATGGATGTTAGAGTCCTACGTGCAATAAGTGATTATGCTTGCTAGTTTTGTAAGTGTGACTCCCGTAACGAGGTCCTTTTGATGTAGCATTTTATGATAGTAAGATTGTGTGATTGTTGTTTAACGCCAAATTCAGTACTTTTGCAACCATATCATGGCAAGAACAAATTAATTTTCAATGAGATGATGATGAGGTCCCCTTTGTACTAGACCAACATTTTAACTTAGTTGAACGTTTTTTGTGCTAGCTTCACTCGGACACATTATCTTGATTCCGAGCCAACCAGTCTTTGCTCTGTCTCCTTATTGCTGTGTATTTAGCGGAGAAGCAACAAATACCAATTTTATAATCTTTGGCTTCACCCGATCGTGACTCGAACTCATTATCTTTCGCACTTGAGGCAAGCACGATAACATTTGCACCACCGATGCGCTTATTTTGTGATAGTAAGGATATGCCTTACAAAAGGTCTGACATTTCTTCCATTACTCTAATTCCTCCACTAATAAAAGTGGTAGCCACACTATATCTGATTTATTTCTAAGAGTGACATTAATCACCTATCAATCTTTCCAGTTTTACCACTAAATGATATATTACATATAAAGAATTTAATAATGAAATCTGATACATTGTTATTGTTTACTTCAGAATATCAGTCCGCCTTTAAAATGTTTGATAAAGATGGCGACGGTACCATAACAACGTCAGAACTAGGAACAGCAATGAAGTCATTAGGTCAAAATCTAACCAAACAGGAGCTGGAAGATATGGTTAATGAAGTAGATGTAGATGGTAAGATATAGAAATATACAGTCAAACCTGCCTTAAAGGGCACCTTTATATAACAAATCAATGTCTATAAAGGGCACCTCTATATAACAAATCATTGTCTATAAAGGGTACCTCTATATAACAAATCACTGTCTATAAAGGGCACCTCTATATAACAAATCACTGTCTATAAAGGGCACCTCTATATAACAAATCATTGTCTATAAAGGGTACCTCTATATAACAAATCACTGTTTATAAAGGGCACCTCTATATAACAAATCACTGTCTATAAAGGGCACCTCTATATAACAAATCACTGTCTATAAAGGGCACCTCTATATAACAAATCATTGTCTATAAAGGGTACCTCTATATAACAAATCACTGTCTATAAAGGGCACCTCTATATAACAAATCACTGTCTATAAAGGGCACCTCTATATAACAAATCACTGTCTATAAAGGGCACCTCTATATAACAAATCAAGTGCAGTCTCATTTTCTCCATTAATGCATAGTGCTTATAATTTTAACCTGTATATAAAAGGCAACTGCTCATAAAGGTCACATGTTCCCTTTAGTGGCCTTTATATACAGGTTTGACTGTATTTATGTCAGGTATGTATTACAATTTAACACAGTCTTGTACGGTGTTTTTATTATTGGGTTGTTTGTGATGTCCTAATTAGATAAGACCTGTCTTATTTAAAGCCCATGATTAGGTTACACAAACCATGATTAAACATAAGTGTCAATTAAAACTTAATTTAAAGTTAAAATTACTTGAAACTGTACATGAAATTAATTTACACTTAGATTTAATTACAGTTTGTGCAGCCCACTCCTGGTACTGTGATATGGGCATTATATGTTGTGTGAATAAAATGCCAACCCTCATATATAGATGAACTAGCAACGGTGAAAACCCTGAGTACAAATCTTGAACTGTATGCATAATATAGTGCTGTCCAACACGTCTTGACTATGAGGAACATGGCGGTGTTTATAAGAGGCTTGAACTGCTTACCCTTCGCGAGCGTGCAGCGCCATTTTTGGTGGGGTCCGCGTTTGCTCATCTTTTTAGTTTTCTGTGTTGTGTTTTTCAGTGGGGTCCGCGTTGCTCATCTTTTTAGTTTTCTGTGTTGTGGTATTTGGTGGGGTCCGCGTTGCTCATCTTTCTAGTTTTCTGTGTTGTGGTATTTGGTGGGGTCCGCGTTGCTCAACTTTTTAGTTTTCTGTGTTGTGTTTTTTGGTGGGGTCCGCGTTGCTCATCTTTCTAGTTTTCTGTGTTGTGGTATTTGGTGGGGTCCGCGTTGCTCATCTTTTTAGTTTTCTGTGTTGTACTCTGTTGTTTTGTTTGTTTTGTTTTGTTTGTCTTCGTCTTGCGTCTTGTGTTGTCAGAGTCTCTGGATTGTCCTTTCTTGTATATTCCTTCGATTTTCTCTAACGTTTATTTTTTTAAATATTTAATCTTTATGACACTGAAGATTAAAAAAAAAAATTGAAATGTCAATCATAGCCTGCAGTAAACTGATAGATTTTACTCTTAAATCTGTGTTTCTTCTTAAATACACGGGCGGCTTTAATAAAAAGTTGAATAAAAACACATTAAAATACATTATAAATTATGACAAAACATTATTGAAGGTATGATATTTAATGATCATTAATATTATTATAAAGATAAATACTTAAAGAAAACAAGATGAGCTTTTCACGGTGAAATTCACAAACACAATATCATATAATCTACTTTCCATATTAATATAAGAAAATATAATTTCATTTGTTTTGGCAAACATGTGTAAATGTCTTTCCTACTTAAACAAGGCAATCCTTTAAGTGTTTACACAATGTAATAGACTCATCATCTAATGACACGAATTCATATCAGAGTCTTGTCAATCTTTAACACAATGTCTATTAGTATGTATCACAAGTGTTTAGTTAACTAGGCTGTGGGAACTATATTTTCAGTCGTTTAATTCAAATTTACTGTTTACAAGTGAATGGATTATAAAATGCTGTGTTATGGGTTGTATAACGTGAACATATTTGTGCATGATATGACCCTTTATATAGGTCGGGATTATCTACTTCTAGTTCTATCAAATACTGACCACCCTCAACATGTTGTAGATTAAGTCAGAGAATTATGTGTGTTTAAGACCTACATATATATGTTTTATCGTGCTGTTCGATTTATTAAAAGGTTAGATAGTCAGTATACTTGCTTTTCCTATGTCCATTATTTTATTTTCGCTTTATTTTTTGTAGGAAACGGTGAAATAGATTTCGAAGAATTTGTGATGATGATGGCGAAAAAGAATCAGGATGCTGATACAGAGAAAGAATTAAAGGAAGCATTCAGTGTGTTCGATCAGGATTGTGACGGATTTATAAACACAAAAGAACTTAAACAAGTTATGTCTAATTTAGGAGAAAATCTGACCGACGACGATGTAGAGGCCATGATCAGGGAGGCCGATAAAGATGGCGATGGAAAAATTAGCTTTAAAGGTATATCAGATTGTTTTTCTAATGCAGAATTGTCTTCACGTATACCATATTTACCTTGATGGGGGCGTAGTTGTCGTGATCGTATGGTAGTTGGATTTACAACTACCTGTGCAATCAGTGTCTAGCTCCACTAACTGTGTGGGTTCGAATCCCTCACATGCGAGGTGTACTCGATATAGCATTATCTGATAAAGTTTGTCAGTGACTTGCAACAAGTCGGTGGTTTTCTCCGGGTACTCTGGTTTTCTCCACCAATAGAACAGACCGCCACGATATAACTGAATATTGTTGAAAGTGGCGGTAATCACCAGAAAGCTAATCTAAATATGTACAATATTTACCGTTTTTGGGAATGTACGTTGTAGATAATTCAAATTAGACAATCATCATTATATTAAAATTGTGTTGAATATTCACATGTCAACAATACCATACGTCACCAAACAAATGTGGATTTAATATGATGGTAAATCAGTAATACAATCATTATATACCAATAATATGTTTTAAAAGTTTATTTTTACCAATTTGAAATGACGTCTAGTAATCGAGCACACATTTAGCACAGTTTCAGGTATGGCAACAATGAAATATACCATGCAAAGGAGGCCTAGTATGGCATTCATAATTTAAAAAAAAAAACAACAATCAAGTTTACTTGATAGTGACTTCAAATATCAGAAAATCATGCGGTGCAAATAAATTTCGTTGCAGAAAATGCGGTTGGCTTGTCCATGACTTGTATCGAAAAAATAACGATAAATGCCGACTTGTTGGAAAGGCAAAACTCACAGCACCAATGAGAATAGAAAATTATAAAATACAAACAAGACATGTGTTATTTAAACCGTACAACATGCTTGTAAGCATAACCCCCATCCAATGTGACAAGAAATGCTACTGCAAAACGCTAAAAAACACAGCAAAAACACGATAAAAAGATATGCTACTCAAATAAAAAGCATGCCGTATAGCTATTCAATAAATCTAGGTCAACTCTACAGTTGTTATATAGAACGTTTGTGACCCGTTGCAAAACACTATTGTTCGACCGACCGTATCCATTATCTTCTTTTTACGAGTGGCTAGCAAATCATTTATCATTAGGTTCACCACAGTGCTGCCTACCCTATGTGTGATTTATTGCTTTAATATGATTAATATGAAAGCCTTCATTTTATTTGTATTCTGACCGACATTTTATGTCAAACTGCTAAATGAGATAGTTATTTTACAGAGTTTTTCTACATGATGACGTGTGATGAACTCCAATGACGAAGAACGAGATGTTCGACAGAATTATATAGCTCATTACAGCTAATTGTATATATGTATAGTTTGTCACTTTGTAAATAACATAATTATGTAATGTTACAATTATTTTGAAGTAAATTTCGAATGTTCAGTTTAACATTTGTTATTGTTCTTTATGAGCGTATTAATTAATGTAATTCTTCAAAACATGTACTGAGGAAATCTGACAAAAATGGATACCATTTTGCATCTAAAAACGCATGCTCAAGCGCAACTCAGTAACATAGTATCATTAAATTGAAGGTCTATCAGCAAAAAACTAAACGATTCTGTATCATTTATATTCGGATTTAACTTCGATTACAAATTGGTTCGTTATGTGTGCCATACTTTCCAAATCGTGAGGTGATAACAGGCCTGAAAGACATTAACCAGTCATATGGAATACGGTTTGATTTATTTTATTTTCGCCAAACGTTAATAAGGTTACATATAACTGATTGTTTGGGGCCGTCGTGGTCGTGTGGTAGTTTGATTCATAACTACCTATGCAATCAGTGCCTATCACCACTAACGTTGCGAGTTCGAACCCCGCTCAGGCGAGCTGAACTCGATACAACATTATATGATAAAGTTTGTCAGTGACTTGCGACAAGTCGGTGGTTTTCTCTGGTTTCCTCCACCAACAAAGCTGACCGCCACGATATAGCTGAAATATTGTTGAAAGTGGCGTTAAACACCATAAACCTAAACCAAACCTAACATAAACTGATTGTGTCTCGTCAATCAGGATAATAAATCCCAGGTGTCCTGTATTTATTTGATTACATTTATAACGTGTTTCTTTGAGTGTGTCTTTCATTCAATTGTTATGAGCGGTTCGTTGAAGGTTGTAAGTAGCTTGTCATCCAAAGACCGTTTTCTGTCACTGATTAAAAATGTCATATCAAATCGATTCAATGCACGTGTTTTCTTATATTGGAATTTTTCATAATCTGCCAGATCAAAGTTTAGTATCAACATTTTTTTCAGATCGCAATTAATAAAATATTCCCATGCTAACTTGTATTCCATTCGTCTAACACAGTTATTGTACATACCAGTTGACTCCACGATTACAATATTCTTTGATTTTCTGAGGTTCTCCACCACTGAGTCTTCATAGTTTGTTCCAGGTAATTCGTCACGACAAGAAATATATGTTGTTAATTTGTGTCGTCGGAGAAAGGGTTCTAACATTCGTAAAACGTAGTACCTGACGTCATCGTTATCATTATCAAATGAAACATAGATATCTGTTTCCCATTTGTGAGGAGTTCTCTTGCTTTCATTTTTTAAAAACTGTCGTTTAAAAATAAGAAAATCGAAACGAAAATAATTCGCAATCCCCATAATTCCTAACGCTATTACTGCAAGTGAAATCACAATCAAAATATACCAGCGCAGAGTTGTATCTAACTCCTCACATCCACTCAAAGTATCAACAATGTCTTCTATCAAAATATTATTATAGTTGGAACAGTACAAAGGGTACTGCTTAGATGCTGATTTGAATTTTCGCCATTCGCCGATCCACCGGTTTTCACAATTGCATGGAATCCCATTAGTTTTAAAACGGAACACGTCTGGATGAATATTCCGAATTGATTTTGGTAATGTTTTCAAGGTATGGTTGTATATAATTATTGATGATGCCGTCTTCAGAGCATCTATATTGTTGTCAAGGTGATCAATAGGATTCTCGGCCATGTCAATAATTTTCACGCGTGAAAAGTAATCCTTCACTTTCACGGTTTTAATATTGTTGTTGTTAATTTTTAATGTGATAGGATATCTTGAGTCTGGTAATACATCCGGTAGGTCGATACAAGATTGATTTGAGCAATCGACAAATAATCTGTCCTGCGATGGCTGAGAAGTACATGTGCAATGACATTTCGGCCTGCTGTGACAGTAGTCCTTTATATCACAAGTCATTTTGTTCTTCAGAGTTTGGTTAAAATAAACATCATATAAAGATAAGTTTGATAAACTGGCTGGTGCTTCACAAGTATACTTTTCAATGAGTCTGTAATATAGCCTTTTAATGTCTGGAAACGGAAGCGGAAGTAACTCGGCAAGTTCGCATCCGCAGTAGAAACTGGAGCCTCCATACCTATGTTGTCCACATGGTACATGTTCAGGTATGTCTTTTGAATCTATATTTTGAGAAATCATTTCCAGTACAAATCGTGATGAGGCTACATTGGAGAAATCGATATTATTACAAATCGGCGGAGAGTCTTGTACTATTTGAAAATTCATTATATTTGTAATCTCAATAGAGCGTTTGTTACTCGCATAACTAACGCCACACATGGTTTTATTGGGTATTAGTATATTTGAAATATCCAGTTGGCGCAAGTTATTTGATTCAAAGTTAAAGTCGAACACACCGGTGTTTGATGCGACGTTTAAGTCTATATGTTTGATGATGTTATAAGACAGATCTACTATTCTTAGTTTAGACATTCCTTTGAAAGTGGCGTTAGATACAAATGTTATTAGATTATCTTTCATTATCAAAGTATCTAAATTAGTAAAACAAGATACATTACCAATTTCATGAAACATGTTTTTGGTGACATCTATAGTTACGATGTTAAAATCACAAGCATTTTCAGGAAAGTGTCTTAAATATCCATTAATATAACTAAGCCTGAAGACTGTTGAATTCTTTACATACGACGTCGTATTATATATCTTGGTCCTTTTGAATTGTACATCCCTTGCTTCAACAGCTAGTGAATGATAAGAAATATTTGAAAATGGAAGCTCCCAGATTGGCTTAGCAAAGCAAGCACAGCAATGATCCACTTTCATCTTTGTTGCTTCAGAGAAACACCCTTCATTGTCTGGACACCACAAATGTTTATTGTCATCATGACTCCAGTATGTATAGCTACCACTTATCGAGTGAAATAACAAGACAAACAAGACTGGAAGTAAGACTGCCATCTCCAATCAGCCACGATCTGAGATTGACGTATATCTATGGACGGTTGTCCCTGGAATTATTTGATATATGTATATATTTAAATGATCATCGTTAATCAACCATGTACTATCTTCACAAACTTCCTGGTACAACATTGATCATCATTATTATTAAATACCAGTAGGTTTTCCCATGTTTAATAATCGTCACAAGGAAAGTCTTATGTGTACTAGCAGAGAAAGGAACAAGAGATCGAGGTTTTCTTTTTGCATAATCGAGTACGGGGTGCAGCTGGGGTTCGAAACACATTCAGATCTAAATATTCCCTTATGATGAAAACCATTCATATATTGTGCAGCCATTGGTGACCAATTTATATTCCAGATAGAAACCCACATTAAGCACATAATAATTATATTAGTATTATGCATGTTTCAGACACCAAAGGGATATGATAGAGCAGTATTTTGTAAGAACAATACTGTGTATAGAAGCTAAGAATATACATGTAAACAGATTGCTTAGACGACAATAAAGAGGCTTGCGGAAATATGATCCATTCAAAATATCATTGTTTCATAATCTCAACAAACTGATTTAAGGAAGTGCAAGATGTAGGACCCAGTCATATATCTAAAAAAAAGCTAAAACAATCGACTTATTCAAGATGATCATCTACATATGTATATAAATGTGGAGCCCCATGTCGAAATGATTCACATTTATTTTCAAAATAGTAAATATGCTAATTGACTTTGTGATATTTTAAGCTTACGCCAACCTAGGTAATTGTTAATCAAATCATATGGTATCTTTGTTGGTTAAGAGAAACACTCTTCATTGTCTGGTTGTCCCTCGAATTATTTGATATATGTATTATATTTATATATTTAATCAACCATATACTATCTTCACAAACTTCCTGGTACAATATTGACCATGGGTACACAAATTGGTAATGATATTACTATCACTTTAACATTGGTAAGGGGGTCTCCCCTTTCTTATTAATCGTTACTTGTAATTACTTTCTTTCAAAATAACTGAACTACGAAGACAGATTAAATCTGAATCCTTTATTAACGTTTAGAAAAAATATAATTGCTCTTGTCATACTGCAATAGAAAATCTAAGTGATCCGATTGGTTATTTACTCGGTTTTACTAATCCATATTAAACGGCTCTAGCCGGTAATATGAAAGCACGTGCCAAGAAAGATAACTCATTTTGAAATCATACGTAATCAAGATGGCGACCCCCAGGTTCGCCTCACTCGTCGCAACTTCGGCTGATTCCGTACCTTCATCATACCTCGTCCGTATTACGATAGCTCCCATTGGAACTACTTTCGGAAATCTTCAATGAAGGAGGTATTAAAATAATTTCACTTTCGAATATTCGTCCAATAATAATATATTTTGATTCGTCGCAATGTCGGTTGATTCCGTACCTTCATCAAAGACCAATATTTTTCAAAGCAAACTCTATACACTCATTTATTGTCGCCATTTTAAAACTTATTCGCGGTGCGCAATGTTTGATTGAAGTGATACGGTCTTCCGGCGAAGAAATGTGACGCGTAGACGCATATCAAATACCGTATTACAGCCGAGGTATTGAGGGTGAGAAGCGGACTCACCCGAGGTTTGCCGATTGAGGTTCGCCTGTCACTCTGACGCCGATATTGAGGTAATTCTAAATCATTTGTTATTTTTCAGTTTAAATTGTTAAGTTGTTTATTAAATATGTTGAAGAATTAATTTCTTCTTCAAAGCAAAGTCATATCTGGGGTTAAATGTTCATGAGACAGACAATACATGTATAGTAGTCATGTTCTTTATTTAGGCTTTACACAGGTAATATGATATAATATATAAGATTTTTATTTTCCTAATCATAGGGCCCAAAATGGGCATATTAATCAACAACATGAAGATCATTCATATATCAACACAATCATTCACACTAATTTTAATCATTATTTGGAGACAACACAAAGAAAACAAAGAGAAATAAAAATACGGAGGAAAGAGTCAGTCAGCCACAAAGAGGATACTATTTATGAATATATTTATTATATTAAAAAGTCATTAAAAATAATTATAGTCTTCTTTACTCTAAATAATCTTCTTTTCTTTTCTTGATAAAAAGCTATTATCTAAATACTCAATAAATACAGATAAAAAAACAGGATCATCATTTGACATCATCCAAATAAAAAGGTTTGGATGATCTAGGTTATGGTTTTTTTCTAAAAAAATATTCTGATTCCCAATGTTGTTGAAAAAAATATTCTGATTTTGGTAGAGGAAAAAAAAAATAATCTGATTCAGAGTTTTTGTCATATAATATAATGTTATATTCTGGAAAAAAATTTCACGCTTCGCAACAAAAAAAAAATATTCTAACTCTTGTGTTCTCCGAAAAAAAAATTCTGAAAGAAACAAAAAACCACTTTTTTGAAACCCTGAGCATATATTTACAAAATTTTAGATTAACCTTCTCAGATTCCCATTCTTTAAAAATGTCATATAAATTGCACTCTTTTCTCTTTTGAGTGATATTTAATATGACACCCCAGTTTTCACATCCATATAATGCTATAGGTTTTATGCAATGATCAAATAAATGGAGAAATGTTTTAATAGATGGGGGTAACAGATTTCATATCTCTGCATAGTTTAAAGCTTGCTTTTATGTCTGTTTGAAACAATTGTTTTCTTGCTTCAGTAAAATTACCAGAATTTTCCATGGTTATATCTAGATATTTATAGTTTTTAGTACAATCGATAGTATTGGTTCCAATGTGAAAATTATATTTTAGTAGTTTACCTGACTTATTAAAAATAATAACTTTAGTTTTCTTTGAATTTATACCAAGACACCACTCTTCACAATAATCATTCAAAATATTTAATTTACTGTGAAAACCTTCCTTTGTATTAGAAAAATGTACAAGGTCATCAGCAAATAACAAACAGGGAATCTTTGTATTATCTAATGTGACCGAGTCAGTATTTTCTTCCAAAAGTTTAGGAAAGTCATTTATGAAAAATTTAAATAGACTAGGCTTAAAACAACCCCTTGTCTGCCCCAACTTCAGGTGTGAAAAACTCTGTCATTTTATTGTCAACTTTTATACATAATTTATCACTCATATACATTGATTTTAGATTCTATAAAAATAACCATTAATATTTTGTAACTGTAATTTATACATAATTCCAACATGAATAACAGTGTCGAATGCTTTGCGGAAATCCACAAAGCATACATATATTTTTTGTCCCCACATTTCAGATACTTATCAATAATACACTTTAAAACAAATATGTGATCCGAAGTGCGAGCTTTCTTTGAAAACCCAATTTGGGTTTCATGTATAATATCATTATCAACCAAAAATAAATCAAATCTGTTACACAATACTAAATTAAACAGTTTACCAATACTGTTAATATTAATTGCTATTACTCTATAGTTAACAGGATTATTAGGATCATGGGCATAAAATGATGGATTGTTCTAAAGATTTCAATGAAGAAAATAGTGAACCAGAACAACATCATGCAGGAACAGATGATAGGCAAGATGATGAAACAAAACAAGATGATTCCAAAGGTAGAAAAACACATAAACAACCACATGTAGATGTTGATGTGACAATTACAAATAAAACAAGTCAACAAAAGCTTCCACCAAAGAAGCTTCTTCCACTAAAGGTAACATAAACAAACCAGAACCAGTAAAAGATTCACCTAGAAAGGTCAGGACAACAAACATTAAAAACACTGAAAAATCAGAAAAGGGTCAACACTCAATACAAACTTTTCTGAAAACACCAGGCAACACAAACAAACAGAATGTGAGAAACCATACCCCACCAACACCTACAGACAGACTCTATGATAGAAGTAGTGATAGTAATGGACCAAAGAAAACCAAAACTGCAGATGGAAAGTCAAATTAATTCTTTGTAACTGTAATATTTGTGTTGACAATTGTCTTTACAAAAAAAAAAATATATATATATATTTATTGATATACAAAGAAATGCCCGGGGTGATGTTACACATAGCATGGGCACCCCCTGGGTAATGCTATGGAGAGTATGGACTCCCCGGGGTGATGTTACACATAGCATGGACACCTCCTGGGTAATGTTATACAGAGTATGGACTCCCCGGGGTGATGTTACACATAGCATGGACACCCCCTGGGTAATGCTATGGAGAGCATGGACTCCCCGGGGTGATGTTACACATAGCATGGACACCCCCTGGGTAATGCTATACAGAGTATGGACTCCCCCTGGGTAATGCTACGCAGAGTATGGACTCCCCGGGGTGATGTTACACATAGCATGGACACGCCCTGGGTAATGCTATTCAGAGTATGGACTCCCCGGGGTGATGTTACACATAGCATCGGCACCCTCTGGGTAATGCTGTGGAGAGTATGGACTCCCCGGGGTGATGTTACACATAGCATGGGCACCCCCTGGGTAATGTTATACAGAGTATGGACTCCCTGGGGTGATGTTACACATAGCATGGGCACCCCTGGGGTATTATTATACAAAGTATGGACTCCCCGGGGTGATGTTACACATAGCATGGGCAACCCCTGGGTAATGTTATACAGAGTATGGACTCCCCGGGGTGATATTACAGATAGCATGGGCACCCCCTGGGTAATGTTATATACAGAGTATGGACTCCCCGAGGTGATGTTACACATAGCATGGACACCCCCTGGGTAATGCTATTCAGAGTATGGACTTCTCGGGGTGATGTTACACATAGTATGGACCCCCCTGTGTAATGCTATGGGAATATGGACTCCCCGGGGTGATGTTTACACATAGCATGGACACCCCCTGGGTAATGCTATACAGAGTATGGACCGCCCCTGGGTAATGCTATACAGAGTATGGACTCCCCCTGGGTAATGCTATGCAGAGTATGGACTCCCCGGGGTGATGTTACACATAGCATGGACACCCCCTGGGTAATGCTATTCAGGGTATGGACTCCCCGGGGTGATGTTACACATAGCATGGGCACCCCCTGGGTAATGCTATGGAGAGTATGGACTCCCCGGGGTGATGTTACACATAGCATGGGCACCCCCTGGGTAATGTTATACAGAGTATGGACTCCCCAGGGTGATGTTACACATAGCATAGGCACCCCCTGGGTAATGCTATGCAGAGTATGGACTCCCCGGGTGATGTTACACATAGTATGGGCACCCCCTGGGTAATGTTATACAGAGTATGGACTCCCTGGGGTGATGTTACACATAGCATGGGCACCCCCTGGGTAATGTTATATACAGAGTATGGACTCCCCGGGGTGATGTTACACATAGCAAGGACACCCCCTGGGTAATGCTATGGAGAGTATGGACTCCCCGGGGTGATGTTACACATAGCATGGACCCCCCCTGGGTAATGCTATGGAGAGTATGGACTCCCCGGGGTGATGTTACACATAGCATGCACACCAGCTGGGTAATGCTATACAGAGTATGAACTGCCCCTGGGTAATGTTATACAGAGTATGGACTCTCCGAGGTGATGTTACACATAGCATGGACACCCCTGATTAATGCTATGGAGAGTATGGACTCCCCGGGGTGATGTTACACATAGCATAGACACCCCCTGGGTAATGCTATGCAGAGTATGGACTCCCCGGGGTGATGTTACACACAGCATGGACACCCCCTGGGTAATGCTATGGAGAGTATTGACTCCCCGGGGTGATGTTACACATAGCATGGACACCCCCTGGGTAATGTTATGCAGAATATGGATTCCCCTGGGTGATGTTACACATAGCATGGACACCCCCTGGGTAAAGTTATACAGAGTATGGACTCCCAGAGGTGATGTTACACATAGCATGGACACCCCCTGGGTAATGCTATGCAGAGTATGGACTCCCCCTGGGTAATGCTACGCAGAGTATGGACTCCCCGGGGTGATGTTACACATAGCATGGACACACCCTGGGTAATGCTATTCAGAGTATGGACTCCCCGTGGTGATGTTACACATAGCATGGACCCTCCCCCTGGGTAATGCTATGGAGAGTATGGACTCCCCGGGGTGATGTTACACATAGCATGCACACCAGCTGGGTAATGCTATACAGAGTATGAACTGCCCCTGGGTAATCTTATACAGAGTATGGACTCTCCGAGGTGATGTTACACATAGCATGGACACCCCCTGATTAATGCTATGGAGAGTATGGACTCCCCGGGGTGATGTTACACATAGCATGGACACCCCCTGGGTAATGCTATTCAGAGTATGGACTCCCCGGGGTGATGTTACAGATAGTATGGACCCCCCTGTGTAATGCTATGGAGAGTATGGACTCCCCGGGGTGATGTTACACATAGCATGGACACCCCCTGGGTAATTCTATCCAGAGTATGGACTGCCCCTGGGTAATGCTATACAGAGTATGGACTCCCCCTGGGTAATGCTATGCAGAGTATGGACTCCCCGGGGTGATGCTACACATAGCATGGACACCCCCTGGGTAATGCTATTCAGAGTATGGACTCCCCGGGGTGATGTTACACATAGCATGGGCACCCCCTGGGTAATACTATGGAGAGTATGGACTCCCCGGGGTGATGTTACACATAGCATGGACACCCCCTGGGTAATGCTATGCAGAGTATAGACTCCCCGGGTGATGTTACACATAGTATGGGCACCCCCTGGGTAATGTTATACAGAGTATGGACTCCCCGGGGTGATGTTACACATAGTATGGGCACCCCTTGGGTAATGTTATACAGAGTATGGACTCCCCGGGGTGATGTTACACATAGCATGGGCACCCCCTGGGTAATGTTATATACAGAGTATGGACTCCCTTGGGTGATGTTACACATAGCATGGACACCCCCTGGGTAATGCTATGGAGAGTATGGACTCCCCGGGGTGATGTTACATATAGCATGCACACCACCTGGGTAATGCTATACAGAGTATGGACTGCCCCTGGGTAATGTTATACAGAGTATGGACTCCCCGGGGTGATGTTACATATAGCATGGACACCCCCTGGGTAATGCTATGGAGAGTATGGACTCCCCGGGGTGATGTTACACATAGCATGGACACCCACTGGGTAATGCCATGCAGAGTATGGACTCCCCCTGGGTAATTCTATACAGAGTATGGACTCCCCGGGGTGATGTTACACACAGCATGGATACCCCCTGGGTAATGCTATGGAGAGTATTGACTCCCCGGGGTGATGTCACACATAGCATGGACACCCCCTGGGTAAAGTTATTCAGAGTATGGACTCCCCGAGGTGATGTTACACATAGCATGGACACCCCCTGGGTAATGCTATGCAGAGTATGGACTCCCCAGGGTGATGTTGCACATAGCATGGACACCCCTGGGGTATTATTATACGGAGTATGGACTCCCCGGGGTGATGTTACACATAGCATGGGCACCCCCTGGGTAATGCTATGGAGAGTATGGACTCCCCGGGGTGATGTTACACATAGCATGGACACCCCCTGGGTAATGCTATGCAGAGGATGGACTCCCCTGGGTAATGCTATGCAGAGTATGGACTCCCCGGGGTGATGTTACACATAGCATGGACACCCCCTGGGTAATGCTATGGAGAGTATGGACTCCCCGGGGTGATGTTACACATAGCATGGACACCCCCTGGGTAATGCTATTCAGGGTATGGACTCCCCTGGGTGATGTTACACATAGCATGGGCACCCTCTGGGTAATGCTGTGGAGAGTGTGGACTCCCCGGGGTGATGTTACACATAGCATGGGCATCCCCTGGGTAATGTTATACAGAGTATGGGCTCCCTGATGTGATGTTACACATAGCATGGGCACCCCTGGGGTATTATTATACAGAGTATGGACTCCCCGGGGTGATGTTACACATAGCATGGGCAACCCCTGGGTAATGTTATACAGAGTATGGACTCCCCGGGGTGATATTACACATAGCATGGGCAACCCCTGGGTAATGTTATATGCAGAGTATGGACTCCCCGGGGTGATGTTATACATAGCATGGATACCCCCTGGGTAATGCTATTCAGAGTATGGACTCCCCGGGATGATGTTACACATAGTATGGACCCCCCTTTGTAATGCTATTCAGAGTATGGCCCCCCCCGGGGTGATGTTACACATAGCATGGACACCCCCTGGGTAATGCTATACAGAGTATGGACTGCCCCTGGGTAATGCTATACAGAGTATGGACTCCCCTTGGGTAATGCTATGCAGAGTATGGACTCCCCGGGGTGATGTTACACATAGCATGGACACCCCTGGGTAATGCTATTCAGAGTATGGACTTCTCGGGGTGATGTTACACATAGTATGGACCCCCCTGTGTAATGCTATGGGAATATGGACTCCCCGGGGTGATGTTTACACATAGCATGGACACCCCCTGGGTAATGCTATACAGAGTATGGACTGCCCCTGGGTAATGCTATACAGAGTATGGACTCTCCCTGGGTAATGCTATGCAGAGTATGGACTCCCCGGGGTGATGTTACACAAAGCATGGACACCCCCTGGGTAATGCTATTCAGAGTATGGACTCCCCGGGGTGATGTTACACATAGCATGGGCACCCCCTGGGTAATGCTATGGAGAGTATGGACTCCCCGGGGTGATGTTACACATAGCATAGGTACCCCCTGGGTAATGCTATGCAGAGTATGGACTCCCCGGGGTGATGTTACACACAGCATGGACACCCCCTGGGTAATGCTATGGAGAGTATTGACTCCCCGGGGTGATGTTACACATAGCATGGACACCCCCTGGGTAATGTTATGCAGAATATGGATTCCCCTGGGTGATGTTACACATAGCATGGACACCCCCTGGGTAAAGTTATACAGAGTATGGACTCCCAGAGGTGATGTTACACATAGCATGGACACCCCCTGGGTAATGCTATGCAGAGTATGGACTCCCCCTGGGTAATGCTACGCAGAGTATGGACTCCCCGGGGTGATGTTACACATAGCATGGACACACCCTGGGTAATGCTATTCAGAGTATGGACTCCCCGTGGTGATGTTACACATAGCATGGACCCTCCCCCTGGGTAATGCTATGGAGAGTATGGACTCCCCGGGGTGATGTTACACATAGCATGCACACCAGCTGGGTAATGCTATACAGAGTATGAACTGCCCCTGGGTAATCTTATACAGAGTATGGACTCTCCGAGGTGATGTTACACATAGCATGGACACCCCCTGATTAATGCTATGGAGAGTATGGACTCCCCGGGGTGATGTTACACATAGCATGGACACCCCCTGGGTAATGCTATTCAGAGTATGGACTCCCCGGGGTGATGTTACAGATAGTATGGACCCCCCTGTGTAATGCTATGGAGAGTATGGACTCCCCGGGGTGATGTTACACATAGCATGGACACCCCCTGGGTAATTCTATCCAGAGTATGGACTGCCCCTGGGTAATGCTATACAGAGTATGGACTCCCCCTGGGTAATGCTATGCAGAGTATGGACTCCCCGGGGTGATGCTACACATAGCATGGACACCCCCTGGGTAATGCTATTCAGAGTATGGACTCCCCGGGGTGATGTTACACATAGCATGGGCACCCCCTGGGTAATACTATGGAGAGTATGGACTCCCCGGGGTGATGTTACACATAGCATGGACACCCCCTGGGTAATGCTATGCAGAGTATAGACTCCCCGGGTGATGTTACACATAGTATGGGCACCCCCTGGGTAATGTTATACAGAGTATGGACTCCCCGGGGTGATGTTACACATAGTATGGGCACCCCTTGGGTAATGTTATACAGAGTATGGACTCCCCGGGGTGATGTTACACATAGCATGGGCACCCCCTGGGTAATGTTATATACAGAGTATGGACTCCCTTGGGTGATGTTACACATAGCATGGACACCCCCTGGGTAATGCTATGGAGAGTATGGACTCCCCGGGGTGATGTTACATATAGCATGCACACCACCTGGGTAATGCTATACAGAGTATGGACTGCCCCTGGGTAATGTTATACAGAGTATGGACTCCCCGGGGTGATGTTACATATAGCATGGACACCCCCTGGGTAATGCTATGGAGAGTATGGACTCCCCGGGGTGATGTTACACATAGCATGGACACCCACTGGGTAATGCCATGCAGAGTATGGACTCCCCCTGGGTAATTCTATACAGAGTATGGACTCCCCGGGGTGATGTTACACACAGCATGGATACCCCCTGGGTAATGCTATGGAGAGTATTGACTCCCCGGGGTGATGTCACACATAGCATGGACACCCCCTGGGTAAAGTTATTCAGAGTATGGACTCCCCGAGGTGATGTTACACATAGCATGGACACCCCCTGGGTAATGCTATGCAGAGTATGGACTCCCCAGGGTGATGTTGCACATAGCATGGACACCCCTGGGGTATTATTATACGGAGTATGGACTCCCCGGGGTGATGTTACACATAGCATGGGCACCCCCTGGGTAATGCTATGGAGAGTATGGACTCCCCGGGGTGATGTTACACATAGCATGGACACCCCCTGGGTAATGCTATGCAGAGGATGGACTCCCCTGGGTAATGCTATGCAGAGTATGGACTCCCCGGGGTGATGTTACACATAGCATGGACACCCCCTGGGTAATGCTATGGAGAGTATGGACTCCCCGGGGTGATGTTACACATAGCATGGACACCCCCTGGGTAATGCTATTCAGGGTATGGACTCCCCTGGGTGATGTTACACATAGCATGGGCACCCTCTGGGTAATGCTGTGGAGAGTGTGGACTCCCCGGGGTGATGTTACACATAGCATGGGCATCCCCTGGGTAATGTTATACAGAGTATGGGCTCCCTGATGTGATGTTACACATAGCATGGGCACCCCTGGGGTATTATTATACAGAGTATGGACTCCCCGGGGTGATGTTACACATAGCATGGGCAACCCCTGGGTAATGTTATACAGAGTATGGACTCCCCGGGGTGATATTACACATAGCATGGGCAACCCCTGGGTAATGTTATATGCAGAGTATGGACTCCCCGGGGTGATGTTATACATAGCATGGATACCCCCTGGGTAATGCTATTCAGAGTATGGACTCCCCGGGATGATGTTACACATAGTATGGACCCCCCTTTGTAATGCTATTCAGAGTATGGCCCCCCCCGGGGTGATGTTACACATAGCATGGACACCCCCTGGGTAATGCTATACAGAGTATGGACTGCCCCTGGGTAATGCTATACAGAGTATGGACTCCCCTTGGGTAATGCTATGCAGAGTATGGACTCCCCGGGGTGATGTTACACATAGCATGGACACCCCTGGGTAATGCTATTCAGAGTATGGACTTCTCGGGGTGATGTTACACATAGTATGGACCCCCCTGTGTAATGCTATGGGAATATGGACTCCCCGGGGTGATGTTTACACATAGCATGGACACCCCCTGGGTAATGCTATACAGAGTATGGACTGCCCCTGGGTAATGCTATACAGAGTATGGACTCTCCCTGGGTAATGCTATGCAGAGTATGGACTCCCCGGGGTGATGTTACACAAAGCATGGACACCCCCTGGGTAATGCTATTCAGAGTATGGACTCCCCGGGGTGATGTTACACATAGCATGGGCACCCCCTGGGTAATGCTATGGAGAGTATGGACTCCCCGGGGTGATGTTACACATAGCATAGGTACCCCCTGGGTAATGCTATGCAGAGTATGGACTCCCCGGGTGATGTTACACATAGTATGGGCACCCCCTGGGTAATGTTATACAGAGTATGGACTCCCCAGGGTGATGTTACACATAGTATGGGCACCCCTTGGGTAATGTTATACAGAGTATGGACTCCCTGGGGTGATGTTACACATAGCATGGGCACCTCCTGGGTAATGTTATATACAGAGTATGGACTCCCCGAGGTGATGTTACACATAGCAAGGACACCCCCTGGGTAATGCTATGGAGAGTATGGACTCCCCGGGGTGATGTTACACATAGCATGGACCCCCCCCCCCCCCTGGGTAATGCTATGGAGAGTATGGACTCCCCGGGGTGATGTTACACATAGCATGCACACCAGCTGGGTAATGCTATACAGAGTATGAACTGCCCCTGGGTAATGTTATACAGAGTATGGACTCTCCGAGGTGATGTTACACATAGCATGGACACCCCTGATTAATGCTATGGAGAGTATGGACTCCCCGGGGTGATGTCACACATAGCATAGACACCCCCTGGGTAATGCCATGCAGAGTATGGACTCCCCCTGGGTAGTTCTATGCAGAGTATGGACTCCCCGGGGTGATGTTACACACAGCATGGACACCCCCTGGGTAATGCTATGCAGAGTATTGACTCCCCGGGGTGATGTTACACATAGCATGGACACCCCCTGGGTAATGTTATGCAGAATATGGATTCCCCGGGGTGATGTTACACATAGCATGGACACCCCCTGGGTAAAGTTATACAGAGTATGGACTCCCAGAGGTGATGTGACACATAGCATGGACACCCCCTGGGTAATGCTATGCAGAGTATGGACTCCCCCTGGGTAATGCTACGCAGAGTATGGACTCCCCGGGGTGATGTTACACATAGCATGGGCACCCCCTGGGTAATGCTATGGAGAGTATGGACTCCCCGGGGTGATGTTACACATAGCATGGACACCCCCTGGGTAATGCTATGCAGAGGATGGACTCCCCTGGGTAATGCTATGCAGAGTATGGACTCCCCGGGGTGATGTTACACATAGCATGGACACCCCCTGGGTAATGCTATGGAGAGTATGGACTCCCCGGGGTGATGTTACACATAGCATGGACACCCCCTGGATAATGCTATTCAGGGTATGGACTCCCCTGGGTGATGTTACACATAGCATGGGCACCCTCTGGGTAATGCTGTGGAGAGTGTGGACTCCCCGGGGTGATGTTACACATAGCATGGGCATCCCCTGGGTAATGTTATACAGAGTATGGGCTCCCTGATGTGATGTTACACATAGCATGGGCACCCCTGGGGTATTATTATACAGAGTATGGACTCCCCGGGGTGATGTTACACATAGCATGGGCAACCCCTGGGTAATGTTATACAGAGTATGGACTCCCCGGGGTGATATTACACATAGCATGGGCAACCCCTGGGTAATGTTATATACAGAGTATGGACTCCCCGGGGTGATGTTATGCATAGCATGGATACCCCCTGGGTAATGCTATTCAGAGTATGGACTCCCCGGGATGATGTTACACATAGTATGGACCCCCCTTTGTAATGCTATTCAGAGTATGCCCCCCCCCCCCCCCGGGGTGATGTTACACATAGCATGGACACCCCCTGGGTAATGCTATACAGAGTATGGACTGCCCCTGGGTAATGCTATACAGAGTATGGACTCCCCCTGGGTAATGCTATGCAGAGTATGGACTCCCCGGGGTGATGTTACACATAGCATGGGCACCCCCTGGGTAATACTATGGAGAGTATGGACTCCCCGGGGTGATGCTACACATAGCATGGACACCCCCTGGGTAATGCTATGCAGAGTATAGACTCCCCGGGTGATGTTACACATAGTATGGGCACCCCCTGGGTAATGTTATACAGAGTATGGACTCCCCGGGGTGATGTTACACATAGTATGGGCACCCCTTGGGTAATGTTATACAGAGTATGGACTCCCCGGGGTGATGTTACACATAGCATGGGCACCCCCTGGGTAATGTTATATACAGAGTATGGACTCCCTTGGGTGATGTTGCACATAGCATGCACACCCCTTGGGTAATGCTATGGAGAGTATGGACTCCCCGGGGTGATGTTACATATAGCATGCACACCACCTGGGTAATGCTATACAGAGTATGGACTGCCCCTGGGTAATGTTATACAGAGTATGGACTCCCCGGGGTGATGTTACATATAGCATGGACACCCCCTGGGTAATGCTATGGAGAGTATGGACTCCCCGGGGTGATGTTACACATAGCATGGACACCCACTGGGTAATGCCATGCAGAGTATGGACTCCCCCTGGGTAATTCTATACAGAGTATGGACTCCCCGGGGTGATGTTACACACAGCATGGATACCCCCTGGGTAATGCTATGGAGAGTATTGACTCCCCGGGGTGATGTCACACATAGCATGGACACCCCCTGAGTAAAGTTATTCAGAGTATGGACTCCCCGAGGTGATGTTACACATAGCATGGACACCCCCTGGGTAATGCTATGCAGAGTATGGACTCCCCAGGGTGATGTTGCACATAGCATGGACACCCCTGGGGTATTATTATACGGAGTATGGACTCCCCGGGGTGATGTTACACATAGCATGGACACCCCCTGGGTAATGCTATGCAGAGGATGGACTCCCCTGGGTAATGCTATGCAGAGTATGGACTCCCCGGGGTGATGTTACACATAGCATGGACACCCCCTGGGTAATGCTATGGAGAGTATGGACTCCCCGGGGTGATGTTACACATAGCATGGACACCCCCTGGGTAATGCTATTCAGGGTATGGACTCCCCTGGGTGATGTTACACATAGCATGGGCACCCTCTGGGTAATGCTGTGGAGAGTGTGGACTCCCCGGGGTGATGTTACACATAGCATGGGCATCCCCTGGGTAATGTTATACAGAGTATGGGCTCCCTGATTTGATGTTACACATAGCATGGGCACCCCTGGGGTATTATTATACAGAGTATGGACTCCCCGGGGTGATGTTACACATAGCATGGGCAACCCCTGGGTAATGTTATACAGAGTATGGACTCCCCGGGGTGATATTACACATAGCATGGGCAACCCCTGGGTAATGTTATATACAGAGTATGGACTCCCCGGGGTGATGTTATACATAGCATGGATACCCCCTGGGTAATGCTATTCAGAGTATGGACTCCCCGGGATGATGTTACACATAGTATGGACCCCCCTTTGTAATGCTATTCAGAGTATGGCCCCCCCCGGGGTGATGTTACACATAGCATGGACACCCCCTGGGTAATGCTATACAGAGTATGGATTGCCCCTGGGTAATGCTATACAGAGTATGGACTCCCCCTGGGTAATGCTATGCAGAGTATGGACTCCCCGGGGTGATGTTACACATAGCATGGACACCCCTGGGTAATGCTATTCAGAGTATGGACTTCTCGGGGTGATGTTACACATAGTATGGACCCCCCTGTGTAATGCTATGGGAATATGGACTCCCCGGGGTGATGTTTACACATAGCATGGACACCCCCTGGGTAATGCTATACAGAGTATGGACTGCCCCTGGGTAATGCTATACAGAGTATGGACTCTCCCTGGGTAATGCTATGCAGAGTATGGACTCCCCGGGGTGATGTTACACAAAGCATGGACACCCCCTGGGTAATGCTATTCAGAGTATGGACTCCCCGGGGTGATGTTACACATAGCATGGGCACCCCCTGGGTAATGCTATGGAGAGTATGGACTCCCCGGGGTGATGTTACACATAGCATAGGTACCCCCTGGGTAATGCTATGCAGAGTATGGACTCCCCGGGTGATGTTACACATAGTATGGGCACCCCCTGGGTAATGTTATACAGAGTATGGACTCCCCAGGGTGATGTTACACATAGTATGGGCACCCCTTGGGTAATGTTATACAGAGTATGGACTCCCTGGGGTGATATTACACATAGCATGGGCACCCCCTGGGTAATGTTATATACAGAGTATGGACTCCCCGAGGTGATGTTACACATAGCAAGGACACCCCCTGGGTAATGCTATGGAGAGTATGGACTCCCCGGGGTGATGTTACACATAGCATGGACCCCCCCCCCCCTGGGTAATGCTATGGAGAGTATGGACTCCCCGGGGTGATGTTACACATAGCATGCACACCAGCTGGGTAATGCTATACAGAGTATGAACTGCCCCTGGGTAATGTTATACAGAGTATGGACTCTCCGAGGTGATGTTACACATAGCATGGACACCCCTGATTAATGCTATGGAGAGTATGGACTCCCCGGGGTGATGTCACACATAGCATAGACACCCCCTGGGTAATGCCATGCAGAGTATGGACTCCCCCTGGGTAGTTCTATGCAGAGTATGGACTCCCCGGGGTGATGTTACACACAGCATGGACACCCCCTGGGTAATGCTATGCAGAGTATTGACTCCACGGGGTGATGTTACACATAGCATGGACACCCCCTGGGTAATGTTATGCAGAATATGGATTCCCCGGGGTGATGTTACACATAGCATGGACACCCCCTGGGTAAAGTTATACAGAGTATGGACTCCCAGAGGTGATGTGACACATAGCATGGACACCCCCTGGGTAATGCTATGCAGAGTATGGACTCCCCCTGGGTAATGCTACGCAGAGTATGGACTCCCCGGGGTGATGTTACACATAGCATGGACACCCCCTGGGTAATGCTATGCAGAGTATGGACTCCCCCTGGGTAATGCTACGCAGAGTATGGACTCCCCGGGGTGATGTTACACATAGCATGGGCACCCCCTGGGTAATGCTATGGAGAGTATGGACTCCCCGGGGTGATGTTACACATAGCATGGACACCCCCTGGGTAATGCTATGCAGAGGATGGACTCCCCTGGGTAATGCTATGCAGAGTATGGACTCCCCGGGGTGATGTTACACATAGCATGGACACCCCCTGGGTAATGCTATGGAGAGTATGGACTCCCCGGGGTGATGTTACACATAGCATGGACACCCCCTGGATAATGCTATTCAGGGTATGGACTCCCCTGGGTGATGTTACACATAGCATGGGCACCCTCTGGGTAATGCTGTGGAGAGTGTGGACTCCCCGGGGTGATGTTACACATAGCATGGGCATCCCCTGGGTAATGTTATACAGAGTATGGGCTCCCTGATGTGATGTTACACATAGCATGGGCACCCCTGGGGTATTATTATACAGAGTATGGACTCCCCGGGG
Source organism: Bathymodiolus septemdierum (assembly GCA_963383655.1). Classification (NCBI taxonomy): domain Eukaryota; kingdom Metazoa; phylum Mollusca; class Bivalvia; order Mytilida; family Modiolidae; genus Bathymodiolus; species Bathymodiolus septemdierum. The sequence goes on from OY726519.1 coordinate 119,919,408, forward strand.
TGATGTTACACATAGCATGGGCAACCCCTGGGTAATGTTATACAGAGTATGGACTCCCCGGGGTGATATTACACATAGCATGGGCAACCCCTGGGTAATGTTATATACAGAGTATGGACTCCCCGGGGTGATGTTATGCATAGCATGGATACCCCCTGGGTAATGCTATTCAGAGTATGGACTCCCCGGGATGATGTTACACATAGTATGGACCCCCCTTTGTAATGCTATTCAGAGTATGCCCCCCCCCCCCCCCGGGGTGATGTTACACATAGCATGGACACCCCCTGGGTAATGCTATACAGAGTATGGACTGCCCCTGGGTAATGCTATGCAGAGTATGGACTCCCCCTGGGTAATGCTATGCAGAGTATGGACTCCCCGGGGTGATGTTACACATAGCATGGACACCCCTGGGTAATGCTATTCAGAGTATGGACTTCTCGGGGTGATGTTACACATAGTATGGACCCCCCTGTGTAATGCTATGGGAATATGGACTCCCCGGGGTGATGTTTACACATAGCATGGACACCCCCTGGGTAATGCTATACAGAGTATGGACTGCCCCTGGGTAATGCTATACAGAGTATGGACTCTCCCTGGGTAATGCTATGCAGAGTATGGACTCCCCGGGGTGATGTTACACAAAGCATGGACACCCCCTGGGTAATGCTATTCAGAGTATGGACTCCCCGGGGTGATGTTACACATAGCATGGGCACCCCCTGGGTAATGCTATGGAGAGTATGGACTCCCCGGGGTGATGTTACACATAGCATAGGTACCCCCTGGGTAATGCTATGCAGAGTATGGACCCCCCGGGTGATGTTACACATAGTATGGGCACCCCCTGGGTAATGTTATACAGAGTATGGACTCCCCAGGGTGATGTTACACATAGTATGGGCACCCCTTGGGTAATGTCATACAGAGTATGGACTCCCTGGGGTGATGTTACACATAGCATGGGCACCCCCTGGGTAATGTTATATACAGAGTATGGACTCCCCGAGGTGATGTTACACATAGCAAGGACACCCCCTGGGTAATGCTATGGAGAGTATGGACTCCCCGGGGTGATGTTACACATAGCATGCACACCAGCTGGGTAATGCTATACAGAGTATGAACTGCCCCTGGGTAATGTTATACAGAGAATGGACTCTCCGAGGTGATGTTACACATAGCATGGACACCCCTGATTAATGCTATGGAGAGTATGGACTCCCCGGGGTGATGTCACACATAGCATAGACACCCCCTGGGTAATGCCATGCAGAGTATGGACTCCCCCTGGGTAGTTCTATGCAGAGTATGGACTCCCCGGGGTGATGTTACACACAGCATGGACACCCCCTGGGTAATGCTATGCAGAGTATTGACTCCCCGGGGTGATGTTACACATAGCATGGACACCCCCTGGGTAATGTTATGCAGAATATGGATTCCCCGGGGTGATGTTACACATAGCATGGACACCCCCTGGGTAAAGTTATACAGAGTATGGACTCCCAGAGGTGATGTTACACATAGCATGGACACCCCCTGGGTAATGCTATGCAGAGTATGGACTCCCCCTGGGTAATGCTACGCAGAGTATGGACTCCCCGGGGTGATGTTACACATAGCATGGACACACCCTGGGTAATGCTATTCAGAGTATGGACTCCCCGGGGTGATGTTACACATAGCATGGACCCCCCCCCCCCTGGGTAATGCTATGGAGAGTATGGACTCCCCGGGGTGATGTTACACATAGCATGCACACCAGCTGGGTAATGCTATACAGAGTATGAACTGCCCCTGGGTAATGTTATACAGAGTATGGACTCTCCGAGGTGATGTTACACATAGCATGGACACCCCTGATTAATGCTATGGAGAGTATGGACTCCCCGGGGTGATGTCACACATAGCATAGACACCCCCTGGGTAATGCCATGCAGAGTATGGACTCCCCCTGGGTAGTTCTATGCAGAGTATGGACTCCCCGGGGTGATGTTACACACAGCATGGACACCCCCTGGGTAATGCTATGCAGAGTATTGACTCCCCGGGGTGATGTTACACATAGCATGGACACCCCCTGGGTAATGTTATGCAGAATATGGATTCCCCGGGGTGATGTTACACATAGCATGGACACCCCCTGGGTAAAGTTATACAGAGTATGGACTCCCAGAGGTGATGTGACACATAGCATGGACACCCCCTGGGTAATGCTATGCAGAGTATGGACTCCCCCTGGGTAATGCTACGCAGAGTATGGACTCCCCGGGGTGATGTTACACATAGCATGGGCACCCCCTGGGTAATGCTATGGAGAGTATGGACTCCCCGGGGTGATGTTACACATAGCATGGACACCCCCTGGGTAATGCTATGCAGAGGATGGACTCCCCTGTGTAATGCTATGCAGAGTATGGACTCCCCGGGGTGATGTTACACATAGCATGGACACCCCCTGGGTAATGCTATGGAGAGTATGGACTCCCCGGGGTGATGTTACACATAGCATGGACACCCCCTGGATAATGCTATTCAGGGTATGGACTCCCCTGGGTGATGTTACACATAGCATGGGCACCCTCTGGGTAATGCTGTGGAGAGTGTGGACTCCCCGGGGTGATGTTACACATAGCATGGGCATCCCCTGGGTAATGTTATACAGAGTATGGGCTCCCTGATGTGATGTTACACATAGCATGGGCACCCCTGGGGTATTATTATACAGAGTATGGACTCCCCGGGGTGATGTTACACATAGCATGGGCAACCCCTGGGTAATGTTATACAGAGTATGGACTCCCCGGGGTGATATTACACATAGCATGGGCAACCCCTGGGTAATGTTATATACAGAGTATGGACTCCCCGGGGTGATGTTATGCATAGCATGGATACCCCCTGGGTAATGCTATTCAGAGTATGGACTCCCCGGGATGATGTTACACATAGTATGGACCCCCCTTTGTAATGCTATTCAGAGTATGCCCCCCCCCCCCCGGGGTGATGTTACACATAGCATGGACACCCCCTGGGTAATGCTATACAGAGTATGGACTGCCCCTGGGTAATGCTATGCAGAGTATGGACTCCCCCTGGGTAATGCTATGCAGAGTATGGACTCCCCGGGATGATGTTACACATAGCATGGACACCCCTGGGTAATGCTATTCAGAGTATGGACTTCTCGGGGTGATGTTACACATAGTATGGACCCCCCTGTGTAATGCTATGGGAATATGGACTCCCCGGGGTGATGTTTACACATAGCATGGACACCCCCTGGGTAATGCTATACAGAGTATGGACTGCCCCTGGGTAATGCTATACAGAGTATGGACTCTCCCTGGGTAATGCTATGCAGAGTATGGACTCCCCGGGGTGATGTTACACAAAGCATGGACACCCCCTGGGTAATGCTATTCAGAGTATGGACTCCCCGGGGTGATGTTACACATAGCATGGGCACCCCCTGGGTAATGCTATGGAGAGTATGGACTCCCCGGGGTGATGTTACACATAGCATAGGTACCCCCTGGGTAATGCTATGCAGAGTATGGACCCCCCGGGTGATGTTACACATAGTATGGGCACCCCCTGGGTAATGTTATACAGAGTATGGACTCCCCAGGGTGATGTTACACATAGTATGGGCACCCCTTGGGTAATGTTATACAGAGTATGGACTCCCTGGGGTGATGTTACACATAGCATGGGCACCCCCTGGGTAATGTTATATACAGAGTATGGACTCCCCGAGGTGATGTTACACATAGCAAGGACACCCCCTGGGTAATGCTATGGAGAGTATGGACTCCCCGGGGTGATGTTACACATAGCATGGACCCCCCCCCCCTGGGTAATGCTATGGAGAGTATGGACTCCCCGGGGTGATGTTACACATAGCATGCACACCAGCTGGGTAATGCTATACAGAGTATGAACTGCCCCTGGGTAATGTTATACAGAGTATGGACTCTCCGAGGTGATGTTACACATAGCATGGACACCCCTGATTAATGCTATGGAGAGTATGGACTCCCCGGGGTGATGTCACACATAGCATAGACACCCCCTGGGTAATGCCATGCAGAGTATGGACTCCCCCTGGGTAGTTCTATGCAGAGTATGGACTCCCCGGGGTGATGTTACACACAGCATGGACACCCCCTGGGTAATGCTATGCAGAGTATTGACTCCCCGGGGTGATGTTACACATAGCATGGACACCCCCTGGGTAATGTTATGCAGAATATGGATTCCCCGGGGTGATGTTACACATAGCATGGACACCCCCTGGGTAAAGTTATACAGAGTATGGACTCCCAGAGGTGATGTTACACATAGCATGGACACCCCCTGGGTAATGCTATGCAGAGTATGGACTCCCCCTGGGTAATGCTACGCAGAGTATGGACTCCCCGGGGTGATGTTACACATAGCATGGACACACCCTGGGTAATGCTATTCAGAGTATGGACTCCCCGGGGTGATTTTACACATAGCATGGACCCCTCCCCCCCCTGGGTAATGCTATGGAGAGTATGGACTCCCCGGGGTGATGTTACACATAGCATGGGCACCCCCTGGGTAATGCTATGGAGAGTATGGACTCCCTGGGGTGATGTTACACATAGCATGGACACCCCCTGGGTAATGCTATGGAGAGTATGGACTCCCCGGGGTGATGTTACACATAGCATGGACACCCCCTGGGTAATGTTATTCAGAGTATGGACTCCCCGGGGTGATGTTACACATAGCATGGGCACCCCTGGGGTATTATTATACAGAGTATGGACTCCCCGGGGTGATGTTACACATAGCATGGGCAACCACTGGGTAATGTTATACAGAGTATGGACTCCCCGGGGTGATATTACACATAGCATGGGCACCCCCTGGGTAATGTTATATACAGAGTATGGACTCCCCGGGGTGATGTTACACATAGCATGGACACCCCCTGGGTAATGCTATTCAGAGTATGGACTCCCCGGGGTGATGTTACAGATAGTATGGACCCCCCTGTGTAATGCTATGGAGAGTATGGACTCCCCGGGGTGATGTTACACATAGCATGGACACCCCCTGGGTAATTCTATACAGAGTATGGACTGCCCCTGGGTAATGCTATACAGAGTATGGACTCCCCCTGGGTAATGCTATGCAGAGTATGGACTCCCCGGGGTGATGCTACACATAGCATGGACACCCCCTGGGTAATGCTATTCAGAGTATGGACTCCCCGGGGTGATGTTACACATAGCATGGGCACCCCCTGGGTAATACTATGGAGAGTATGGACTCCCCGGGGTGATGTTACACATTGCATGGACACCCCCTGGGTAATGCTATGCAGAGTATAGACTCCCCGGGTGATGTTACACATAGTATGTGCACCCCCTGGGTAATGTTATACAGAGTATGGACTCCCCGGGGTGATGTTACACATAGTATGGGCACCCCTTGGGTAATGTTATACAGAGTATGAACTCCCCGGGGTGATGTTACACATAGCATGGGCACCCCCTGGGTAATGTTATATACAGAGTATGGACTCCCCGGGGTGATGTTACACATAGCATGGACACCCCCTGGGTAATGCTATGGAGAGCATGGTCTCCCCGGGGTGATGTTACACATAGCATGGGCACCCCCTGGGTAATGCTATGCAGAGTATGGACTCCCCGGGTGATGTTACACATAGTATGGGCACCCCTTGGGTAATGTTATACAGAGTATGGACTCCCCGGGGTGATGTTACACATAGCATGGACACCCCCTGGGTAATGCTATGCAGAGTATGGACTCCCCAGGGTGATGTTGCACATGGCATGGACACCCCCTCGGTAATGCTATGGAGAGTATGGACTCCCCGGGGTGATGCTACACATAACATGGACACCCCTAGGTAATGCTATGGAGAGTATGGACTCCCCCTGGGTAATGTTATACAGAGTATGGACTCCCCGGGGTGATGTTACACATAGCATGGACACCCCCTGGGTAATGCTATGGAGAGTATGGACTCCCCGGGGTGATGTTACACATAGCATGGACACCCTCTGGGTAATGCCATGCAGAGTTTGGACTCCCCATGGGTAATTCTATACAGAGTATGGACTCCCCAGGGTGATGTTACACGCAGCATGGGCACCACCTGGGTAATGCTATGCAGAGTATGGACTCCCCGAGGTGATGTTACACATAGCATGGACACCTCCTGGGTAATGCTATTCAGAGTATGGACTGGCCCTGGGTAATGCTATGCAGAGTATGGACTCCCAGGGGTGATGTTACACATAGCATGGACACCCCCTGGGTAATGTTATGCTGAGCATGGATTCCCCGGGGTGATGTTACACATAGCATGGACACCCCCTGGGTAATGTTGTACAGAGTATGGACTCCCCGTGGTGATGTTACACATAGCATGGACACCCCTTGGGTAATGCTATGCAGAGTATGGACTCCCCAGGGTGATGCTAAACATAGCATGGACACCCCTAGGTAATGCTATGGAGAGTATGGACACCCCGGGGTGATGCTACACATAGCATGGACACCCGTTGGGTAATGCTATACAGAGTATGGACTCCCCCTGGGTAATTCTATGCAGAGTATGGACCCCCCGGGGTGATGTTACACATAGCATGGAAACCGCCTGGGTAATGCTATGGAGAGTATGGTCTCCCCAGGGTGATGTTACACATAGCATGGACACCCCCTGGGTAATGTTATACAGAGTATGGACTCCCCGGGGTGATGTTACACATAGCATGGACACCCCCTGGGTAATGCTATGGAGAGCATGGACTCCCCGGGGTGATGTTACACATAGCATGGACACCCCCTGGGTAATGCTATACAGAGTATGGACTCCTTCTGGGTAATGTTATACAGAGTATGGACTCCCCGGGGTGATGTTACACATAGCATGGATACCCCCTGGGTAATGCTATGGAGAGTATTGTCTCGCCAGGGTGATGTTACACATAGCATGGACACCCCCTGGGTAATGCTATGGAGAGTATTGTCTCCCCAGGGTGATGTTACACATAGCATGGACATCCCCTGGGTAATGTTATACAGAGTATGGACTCCCCGGGGTGATGTTACACATAGCATGGACACCCTCTGGGTAATGCCAGGCAGAGTATAGACTCCCCATGGGTAATTCTATACAGAGTATGGACTCAACGGGGTGATGTTACACACAGCATGGGCACCCCCTTGGTAATGCTATGCAGAGTATGGACTCCCCGGGGTGATGTTACACATAGCATGGACACCTCCTGGGTAATGCTATTCAGACTATGGACTGCCCCTGGGTAATGCTATGCAGTGTATGGACTCCCCGGGGTGATGTTACACATAGCATGGACACCCTCTGGGTAATGCCATGCAGAGTATGGACTCCCCATGGGTAATTCTATGCAGAGTATGGACTCCCCGGGGTGATGTTACACACAGCATGGGCACCCCCTGGGTAATGTTATGCAGAGTATGGACTCCCCAGGGTGATGTTACACATAGCATGGACATCCCCTGGGTAATGTTATACAGAGTATGGACTCCCCGGGGTGATGTTACACATAGCATGGACACCCTCTTGGTAATGCCATGCAGAGTATAGACTCCCCATGGGTAATTCTATACAGAGTATGGACTCAACGGGGTGATGTTGCACACAGCATGGGCACCCCCTTGGTAATGCTATGCAGAGTATGAACTCCCCGGGGTGATGTTACACATAGCATGGACACCTCCTGGGTAATGCTATTCAGAGTATGGACTGCCACTGGGTAATGCTATGCAGTGTATGGACTCCCCGGGGTGATGTTACACATAGCATGGACACCCTCTGGGTAATGCCATGCAGAGTATGGACTCCCCATGGGTAATTCTATACAGAGTATGGACTCCCCGGGGTGATATTACACACAGCATGGGCACCCCCTTGGTAATGCTATGCAGAGTATGGACTCCCCGGGGTGATGTTACACATAGCATGGACACCTCCTGGGTAATGCTATTCAGAGTATGGACTGCCCCTGGGTAATGCTATGCAGTGTATGGACTCCCCGGGGTGATGTTACACATAGCATGGGCACCCTCTGGGTAATGTTATATACAGAGTATGGACTTCACGGGGTGATGTTACACATAGCATGGACACCCCCTGGGTAATGCTATGCAGAGTATGGACTCCCCGGGGTGATGTTACACATAGCATGGACCCCCCTGGGTAATGCTATGGAGAGTATGGACTCCCCGGGGTGATGTTACAGATAGCATGGAAACCTCCTGGGTAATGATATTCAGAGTATGGACTGGCCCTGGGTAATGCTACACATAACATGAACACCCCTAGGTAATGCTATGGAGAGTATGGACTCCCCGGGGTGATGCTACACATAGCATGGACACCCACTGGGTAATGCTATGCAGAATATGGACTCCCCCGGGGTGATGTTACACATAGCATGGACCCCCCTGGGTAATGCTATGGAGAGTATGGACTCCCCGGGGTGATGTTACACATAGCATGGACACCCTCTGGGTAATGCCATGCAGAGTTTGGACTCCCCATGGGTAATTCTATACAGAGTATGGACTCCCCAGGGTGATGTTACACGCAGCATGGGCACCACCTGGGTAATGCTATGCAGAGTATGGACTCCCCGAGGTGATGTTACACATAGCATGGACACCTCCTGGGTAATGCTATTCAGAGTATGGACTGGCCCTGGGTAATGCTATGCAGAGTATGGACTCCCCGGGGTGATGTTACACATAGCATGGACACCCCCTGGGTAATGTTATGCTGAGTATGGATTCCCCGGGGTGATGTTACACATAGCATGGACACCCCCTGGGTAATGTTGTACAGAGTATGGACTCCCCGTGGTGATGTTACACATAGCATGGACACCCCCTGGGTAATGCTATGCAGAGTATGGACTCCCCAGGGTGATGTTGCACATAGCATGGACACCCCCTGGGTAATGCTATGGAGAGTATGGACTCCCCGGGGTGATGCTACACATAGCATGGACACCCCTAGGTAATGCTATGGAGAGTATGGACTCCCCGGGGTGATGCTACACATAGCATGGACACCCGTTGGGTAATGCTATACAGAGTATGGACTCCCCCTGGGTAATTCTATGCAGAGTATGGACCCCCCGGGGTGATGTTACACATAGCATGGACACCGCCTGGGTAATGCTATGGAGAGTATGGTCTCCCCAGGGTGATGTTACACATAGCATGGACACCCCCTGGGTAATGTTATACAGAGTATGGACTCCCCGGGGTGATGTTACACATAGCATGGACACCCCCTGGGTAATGCTATGGAGAGCATGGACTCCCCGGGGTGATGTTACACATAGCATGGACACCCTCTGGGTAATGTTATATACAGAGTATGGACTTCACGGGGTGATGTTACACATAGCATGGACACCCCCTGGGTAATACTATGCAGAGTATGGACTCCCCGGGGTGATGTTACACATAGCATGGACCCCCCTGGGTAATGCTATGGAGAGTATGGACTCCCCGGGGTGATGTTACAGATAGCATGGAAACCTCCTGGGTAATGATATTCAGAGTATGGACTGGCCCTGGGTAATGCTACACATAACATGAACACCCCTAGGTAATGCTATGGAGAGTATGGACTCCCCGGGGTGATGCTACACATAGCATGGACACCCCCTGGGTAATGCTATGCAGAATATGGACTCCCCCGGGGTGATGTTACACATAGCATGGACCCCCTGGGTAATGCTATGGAGAGTATGGACTCCCCGGGGTGATGTTGCACATAGCATGGACACCCTCTGGGTAATGCCATGCAGAGTTTGGACTCCCCATGGGTAATTCTATGCAGAGTATGGACTCCCCAGGGTGATGTTACACGCAGCATGGTCACCACCTGGGTAATGCTATGCAGAGTATGGACTCCCCGAGGTGATGTTACACATAGCATGGACACCTCCTGGGTAATGCTATTCAGAGTATGGACTGGCCCTGGGTAATGCTATGCAGAGTATGGACTCCCCGGGGTGATGTTACACATAGCATGGACACCCCCTGGGTAATGTTATGCTGAGTATGGATTCCCCGGGGAGATGTTACACATAGCATGGACACCCCCTGGGTAATGTTGTACAGAGTATGGACTCCCCGTGGTGATGTTACACATAGCATGGACACCCCCTGGGTAATGCTATGCAGAGTATGGACTCCCCAGGGTGATGTTGCACATAGCATGGACACCCCCTGGGTAATGCTATGGAGAGTATGGACTCCCCGGGGTGATGCTACACATAGCATGGACACCCCTAGGTAATGCTATGGAGAGTATGGACTCCCCGGGGTGATGCTACACATAGCATGGACACCCGTTGGGTAATGCTATACAGAGTATGGACTCCCCTTGGGTAATTCTATGCAGAGTATGGACCCCCCGGGGTGATGTTACACATAGCATGGACACCGCCTGGGTAATGCTATGGAGAGTATGGTCTCCCCAGGGTGATGTTACACATAGCATGGACACCCCCTGGGTAATGTTATACAGAGTATGGACTCCCCGGGGTGATGTTACACATAGCATGGACACCCCCTGGGTAATGCTATGGAGAGCATGGACTCCCCGGGGTGATGTTACACATAGCATGGACACCCCCTGGGTAATGCTATACAGAGTATGGACTCCTTCTGGGTAATGTTATACAGAGTATGGACTCCCCGGGGTGATGTTACACATAGCATGGATACCCCCTGGGTAATGCTATGGAGAGTATTGTCTCGCCAAGGTGATGTTACACAGAGCATGGACACCCCCTGGGTAATGCTATGGAGAGTATTTTCTCCCCAGGGTGATGTTACACATAGCATGGACATCCCCTGGGTAATGTTATACAGAGTATGGACTCCCCGGGGTGATGTTACACATAGCATGGACACCCTCTGGGTAATGCCATGCAGAGTATAGACTCCCCATGGGTAATTCTATGCAGAGTATGGACTCAACGGGGTGATGTTACACACAGCATGGGCACCCCCTTGGTAATGCTATGCAGAGTATGGATTCCCCGGGGTGATGTTACACATAGCATGGACACCTCCTGGGTAATGCTATTCAGACTATGGACTGCCCCTGGGTAATGCTATGCAGTGTATGGATTCCCCGGGGTGATGTTACACATAGCATGGACACCCTCTGGGTAATGCCATGCAGAGTATGGACTCCCCATGGGTAATTCTATACAGAGTATGGACTCCCCGGGGTGATGTTACACACAGCATGGGCACCCCCTGGGTAATGTTATGCAGAGTATGGACTCCCCAGGGTGATGTTACACATAGCATGAACATCCCCTGGGTAATGTTATACAGAGTATGGACTCCCCGGGGTGATGTTACACATAGCATGGACACCCTCTGGGTAATGCCATGCAGAGTATAGACTCCCCATGGGTAATTCTATACAGAGTATGGACTCAACGGGGTGATGTTGCACACAGCATGGGCACCCCCTTGGTAATGCTATGCAGAGTATGAACTCCCCGGGGTGATGTTACACATAGCATGGACACCTCCTGGGTAATGCTATTCAGAGTATGGACTGCCCCTGGGTAATGCTATGCAGTGTATGGACTCCCCGGGGTGATGTTACACATAGCATGAACACCCTCTGGGTAATGCCATGCAGAGTATGGACTCCCCATGGGTAATTCTATACAGAGTATGGACTCCCCGGGGTGATGTTACACACAGCATGGGCACCCCCTTGGTAATGCTATGCAGAGTATGGACTCCCCGGGGTGATGTTACACATAGCATGGACACCGCCTGGGTAATGCTATGCAGAGTATGGACTCCCCAAGGTGATGTTGCACATAGCATGGACACCCCCTGGGTAATGCTATGGAGAGTATGGACTCCCCGGGGTGATGCTACACATAGCATGGACACCCCTAGGTAATGCTATGGAGAGTATGGACTCCCCGGGGTGATGCTACACATAGCATGGACACCCGTTGGGTAATGCTATACAGAGTATGGACTCCCCCTGGGTAATTCTATGCAGAGTATGGACCCCCGGGGTGATGTTACACATAGCATGGACACCGCCTGGGTAATGCTATGGAGAGTATTTTCTCCCCAGGGTGATGTTACACATAGCATGGACATCCCCTGGGTAATGCTATGGAGAGCATGGACTCCCCGGGGTGATGTTACACATAGCATGGACACCCCCTGGGTAATGCTATGCAGAGTATGGACTCCCCCTGGGTAATGTTATACAGAGTATGGACTCCCCGGGGTGATGTTACACATAGCATGGACACCCCCTGGGTAATGCTATGGAGAGTATTGTCTCCCCAGGGTGATGTTACACATAGCATGGACACCCCTGGGTAATGCCATGCAGAGTATGGACCCCCCTGGGTAATTCTATGCAGAGTATGGACTCCCCGGGGTGATGTTACACACAGCATGGGCACCCCCTGGGTAATGTTATGCAGAGTATGGACTCCCCGGGGTGATGTTACACACAGCATGGGCACCCCCTGGGTAATGTTATGCAGAGTATGGACTCCCCAGGGTGATGTTACACATAGCATGGACATCCCCTGGGTAATGTTATACAGAGTATGGACTCCCCGGGGTGATGTTACACATAGCATGGACACCCTCTGGGTAATGCCATGCAGAGTACAGACTCCCCATGGGTAATTATATACAGAGTATGGACTCAACGGGGTGATGTTACACACAGCATGGGCACCCCCTTGGTAATGCTATGCAGAGTATGAACTCCCCGGGGTGATGTTACACATAGCATGGACACCTCCTGGGTAATGCTATTCAGAGTATGGACTGCCCCTGGGTAATGCTATGCAGTGTATGGACTCCCCGGGGTGATGTTACACATAGCATGGACACCCTCTGGGTAATGCCATGCAGAGTATGGACTCCCCATGGGTAATTCTATACAGAGTATGGACTCCCCGGGGTGATGCTACACACAGCATGGGCACCCCCTTGGTAATGCTATGCAGAGTATGGACTCCCCGGGGTGATGTTACACATAGCATGGACACCTCCTGGGTAATGCTATTCAGAGTATGGACTGCCCCTGGGTAATGCTATGCAGTGTATGGACTCCCCGGGGTGATGTTACACATAGCATGGGCACCCTCTGGGTAATGTTATATACAGAGTATGGACTCCACGGGGTGATGTTACACATAGCATGGACACCTCCTGGGTAATGCTATTCAGACTATGGACTGCCCCTGGGTAATGCTATGCAGTGTATGGACTCCCCGGGGTGATGTTACACATAGCATGGACACCCTCTGGGTAATGCCATGCAGAGTATGGACTCCCCATGGGTAATTCTATGCAGAGTATGGACTCCCCGGGGTGATGTTACACACAGCATGGGCACCCCCTGGGTAATGTTATGCAGAGTATGGACTCCCCAGGGTGATGTTACACATAGCATGGACATCCCCTGGGTAATGTTATACAGAGTATGGACTCCCCGGGGTGATGTTACACATAGCATGGACACCCTCTTGGTAATGCCATGCAGAGTATAGACTCCCCATGGGTAATTCTATACAGAGTATGGACTCAACGGGGTGATGTTGCACACAGCATGGGCACCCCCTTGGTAATGCTATGCAGAGTATGAACTCCCCGGGGTGATGTTACACATAGCATGGACACCTCCTGGGTAATGCTATTCAGAGTATGGACTGCCACTGGGTAATGCTATGCAGTGTATGGACTCCCCGGGGTGATGTTACACATAGCATGGACACCCTCTGGGTAATGCCATGCAGAGTATGGACTCCCCATGGGTAATTCTATACAGAGTATGGACTCCCCGGGGTGATATTACACACAGCATGGGCACCCCCTTGGTAATGCTATGCAGAGTATGGACTCCCCGGGGTGATGTTACACATAGCATGGACACCTCCTGGGTAATGCTAATCAGAGTATGGACTGCCCCTGGGTAATGCTATGCAGTGTATGGACTCCCCGGGGTGATGTTACACATAGCATGGGCACCCTCTGGGTAATGTTATATACAGAGTATGGACTTCACGGGGTGATGTTACACATAGCATGGACACCCCCTGGGTAATGCTATGCAGAGTATGGACTCCCCGGGGTGATGTTACACATAGCATGGACCCCCCTGGGTAATGCTATGGAGAGTATGGACTCCCCGGGGTGATGTTACAGATAGCATGGAAACCTCCTGGGTAATGATATTCAGAGTATGGACTGGCCCTGGGTAATGCTACACATAACATGAACACCCCTAGGTAATGCTATGGAGAGTATGGACTCCCCGGGGTGATGCTACACATAGCATGGACACCCACTGGGTAATGCTATGCAGAATATGGACTCCCCCGGGGTGATGTTACACATAGCATGGACCCCCCTGGGTAATGCTATGGAGAGTATGGACTCCCCGGGGTGATGTTACACATAGCATGGACACCCTCTGGGTAATGCCATGCAGAGTTTGGACTCCCCATGGGTAATTCTATACAGAGTATGGACTCCCCAGGGTGATGTTACACGCAGCATGGGCACCACCTGGGTAATGCTATGCAGAGTATGGACTCCCCGAGGTGATGTTACACATAGCATGGACACCTCCTGGGTAATGCTATTCAGAGTATGGACTGGCCCTGGGTAATGCTATGCAGAGTATGGACTCCCCGGGGTGATGTTACACATAGCATGGACACCCCCTGGGTAATGTTATGCTGAGTATGGATTCCCCGGGGTGATGTTACACATAGCATGGACACCCCCTGGGTAATGTTGTACAGAGTATGGACTCCCCGTGGTGATGTTACACATAGCATGGACACCCCCTGGGTAATGCTATGCAGAGTATGGACTCCCCAGGGTGATGTTGCACATAGCATGGACACCCCCTGGGTAATGCTATGGAGAGTATGGACTCCCCGGGGTGATGCTACACATAGCATGGACACCCCTAGGTAATGCTATGGAGAGTATGGACTCCCCGGGGTGATGCTACACATAGCATGGACACCCGTTGGGTAATGCTATACAGAGTATGGACTCCCCCTGGGTAATTCTATGCAGAGTATGGACCCCCCGGGGTGATGTTACACATAGCATGGACACCGCCTGGGTAATGCTATGGAGAGTATGGTCTCCCCAGGGTGATGTTACACATAGCATGGACACCCCCTGGGTAATGTTATACAGAGTATGGACTCCCCGGGGTGATGTTACACATAGCATGGACACCCCCTGGGTAATGCTATGGAGAGCATGGACTCCCCGGGGTGATGTTACACATAGCATGGACACCCTCTGGGTAATGTTATATACAGAGTATGGACTTCACGGGGTGATGTTACACATAGCATGGACACCCCCTGGGTAATACTATGCAGAGTATGGACTCCCCGGGGTGATGTTACACATAGCATGGACCCCCCTGGGTAATGCTATGGAGAGTATGGACTCCCCGGGGTGATGTTACAGATAGCATGGAAACCTCCTGGGTAATGATATTCAGAGTATGGACTGGCCCTGGGTAATGCTACACATAACATGAACACCCCTAGGTAATGCTATGGAGAGTATGGACTCCCCGGGGTGATGCTACACATAGCATGGACACCCCCTGGGTAATGCTATGCAGAATATGGACTCCCCCGGGGTGATGTTACACATAGCATGGACCCCCTGGGTAATGCTATGGAGAGTATGGACTCCCCGGGGTGATGTTGCACATAGCATGGACACCCTCTGGGTAATGCCATGCAGAGTTTGGACTCCCCATGGGTAATTCTATGCAGAGTATGGACTCCCCAGGGTGATGTTACACGCAGCATGGTCACCACCTGGGTAATGCTATGCAGAGTATGGACTCCCCGAGGTGATGTTACACATAGCATGGACACCTCCTGGGTAATGCTATTCAGAGTATGGACTGGCCCTGGGTAATGCTATGCAGAGTATGGACTCCCCGGGGTGATGTTACACATAGCATGGACACCCCCTGGGTAATGTTATGCTGAGTATGGATTCCCCGGGGAGATGTTACACATAGCATGGACACCCCCTGGGTAATGTTGTACAGAGTATGGACTCCCCGTGGTGATGTTACACATAGCATGGACACCCCCTGGGTAATGCTATGCAGAGTATGGACTCCCCAGGGTGATGTTGCACATAGCATGGACACCCCCTGGGTAATGCTATGGAGAGTATGGACTCCCCGGGGTGATGCTACACATAGCATGGACACCCCTAGGTAATGCTATGGAGAGTATGGACTCCCCGGGGTGATGCTACACATAGCATGGACACCCGTTGGGTAATGCTATACAGAGTATGGACTCCCCTTGGGTAATTCTATGCAGAGTATGGACCCCCCGGGGTGATGTTACACATAGCATGGACACCGCCTGGGTAATGCTATGGAGAGTATGGTCTCCCCAGGGTGATGTTACACATAGCATGGACACCCCCTGGGTAATGTTATACAGAGTATGGACTCCCCGGGGTGATGTTACACATAGCATAGACACCCCCTGGGTAATGCTATGGAGAGCATGGACTCCCCGGGGTGATGTTACACATAGCATGGACACCCCCTGGGTAATGCTATACAGAGTATGGACTCCTTCTGGGTAATGTTATACAGAGTATGGACTCCCCGGGGTGATGTTACACATAGCATGGATACCCCCTGGGTAATGCTATGGAGAGTATTGTCTCGCCAAGGTGATGTTACACATAGCATGGACACCCCCTGGGTAATGCTATGGAGAGTATTTTCTCCCCAGGGTGATGTTACACATAGCATGGACATCCCCTGGGTAATGTTATACAGAGTATGGACTCCCCGGGGTGATGTTACACATAGCATGGACACCCTCTGGGTAATGCCATGCAGAGTATAGACTCCCCATGGGTAATTCTATGCAGAGTATGGACTCAACGGGGTGATGTTACACACAGCATGGGCACCCCCTTGGTAATGCTATGCAGAGTATGGACTCCCCGGGGTGATGTTACACATAGCATGGACACCTCCTGGGTAATGCTATTCAGACTATGGACTGCCCCTGGGTAATGCTATGCAGTGTATGGACTCCCCGGGGTGATGTTACACATAGCATGGACACCCTCTGGGTAATGCCATGCAGAGTATGGACTCCCCATGGGTAATTCTATACAGAGTATGGACTCCCCGGGGTGATGTTACACACAGCATGGGCACCCCCTGGGTAATGTTATGCAGAGTATGGACTCCCCAGGGTGATGTTACACATAGCATGGACATCCCCTGGGTAATGTTATACAGAGTATGGACTCCCCGGGGTGATGTTACACATAGCATGGACACCCTCTGGGTAATGCCATGCAGAGTATAGACTCCCCATGGGTAATTCTATACAGAGTATGGACTCAACGGGGTGATGTTGCACACAGCATGGGCACCCCCTTGGTAATGCTATGCAGAGTATGAACTCCCCGGGGTGATGTTACACATAGCATGGACACCTCCTGGGTAATGCTATTCAGAGTATGGACTGCCCCTGGGTAATGCTATGCAGTGTATGGACTCCCCGGGGTGATGTTACACATAGCATGAACACCCTCTGGGTAATGCCATGCAGAGTATGGACTCCCCATGGGTAATTCTATACAGAGTATGGACTCCCCGGGGTGATGTTACACACAGCATGGGCACCCCCTTGGTAATGCTATGCAGAGTATGGACTCCCCGGGGTGATGTTACACATAGCATGGACACCGCCTGGGTAATGCTATGCAGAGTATGGACTCCCCAAGGTGATGTTGCACATAGCATGGACACCCCCTGGGTAATGCTATGGAGAGTATGGACTCCCCGGGGTGATGCTACACATAGCATGGACACCCCTAGGTAATGCTATGGAGAGTATGGACTCCCCGGGGTGATGCTACACATAGCATGGACACCCGTTGGGTAATGCTATACAGAGTATGGACTCCCCCTGGGTAATTCTATGCAGAGTATGGACCCCCGGGGTGATGTTACACATAGCATGGACACCGCCTGGGTAATGCTATGGAGAGTATTTTCTCCCCAGGGTGATGTTACACATAGCATGGACACCCCCTGGGTAATGTTATTCAGAGTATGGACTCCCCGGGGTGATGTTACACATAGCATGGACATCCCCTGGGTAATGCTATGGAGAGCATGGACTCCCCGGGGTGATGTTACACATAGCATGGACACCCCCTGGGTAATGCTATGCAGAGTATGGACTCCCCCTGGGTAATGTTATACAGAGTATGGACTCCCCGGGGTGATGTTACACATAGCATGGACACCCCCTGGGTAATGCTATGGAGAGTATTGTCTCCCCAGGGTGATGTTACACATAGCATGGACACCCCTGGGTAATGCCATGCAGAGTATGGACCCCCCTGGGTAATTCTATGCAGAGTATGGACTCCCCGGGGTGATGTTACACACAGCATGGGCACCCCTGGGTAATGTTATGCAGAGTATGGACTCCCCGGGGTGATGTTACACACAGCATGGGCACCCCCTGGGTAATGTTATGCAGAGTATGGACTCCCCAGGGTGATGTTACACATAGCATGGACATCCCCTGGGTAATGTTATACAGAGTATGGACTCCCCGGGGTGATGTTACACATAGCATGGACACCCTCTGGGTAATGCCATGCAGAGTACAGACTCCTCATGGGTAATTCTATACAGAGTATGGACTCAACGGGGTGATGTTACACACAGCATGGGCACCCCCTTGGTAATGCTATGCAGAGTATGAACTCCCCGGGGTGATGTTACACATAGCATGGACACCTCCTGGGTAATGCTATTCAGAGTATGGACTGCCCCTGGGTAATGCTATGCAGTGTATGGACTCCCCGGGGTGATGTTACACATAGCATGGACACCCTCTGGGTAATGCCATGCAGAGTATGGACTCCCCATGGGTAATTCTATACAGAGTATGGACTCCCCGGGGTGATGCTACACACAGCATGGGCACCCCCTTGGTAATGCTATGCAGAGTATGGACTCCCCGGGGTGATGTTACACATAGCATGGACACCTCCTGGGTAATGCTATTCAGAGTATGGACTGCCCCTGGGTAATGCTATGCAGTGTATGGACTCCCCGGGGTGATGTTACACATAGCATGGGCACCCTCTGGGTAATGTTATATACAGAGTATGGACTCCACGGGGTGATGTTACACATAGCATGGACACCCCCTGGGTAATGCTATGCAGAGTATGGACTCCCCGGGGTGATGTTACACATTGCATGGACCCCCCTGGGTAATGCTATGGAGAGTATGGACTCCCCGGGGTGATGTTACAGATAGCATGGAAACCTCCTGGGTAATGCTATTCAGAGTATGGACTGGCCCTGGGTAATGCTACACATAACATGAACACCCCTAGGTAATGCTATGGAGAGTATGGACTCCCCGGGGTGATGCTACACATAGCATGGACACCCCCTGGGTAATGCTATGCAGAATATGGACTCCCCCGGGGTGATGTTACACATAGCATGGACCCCCTGGGTAATGCTATGGAGAGTATGGACTCCCCGGGGTGATGTTACACATAGCATGGACACCCTCTGGGTAATGTTATGCAGAGTATGGATTCCCCGGGGTGATGTTACATATAGCATGGACACCCCCTGGGTAATGTTGTACAGAGTATGGACTCCCCGGGGTGATGTTACACATAGCATGGACACCCCCTGGGTAATGCTATGCAGAGTATGGACTCCCCAGGGTGATGTTGCACATAGCATGGACAGCCCCTGGGTAATGCTCTGGAGAGTATGGACTCCCCGGGGTGATGCTACACATAACATGGACACCCCTAGGTAATGCTATGGAGAGTATGGACTCCCCGGGGTGATGCTACACATAGCATGGACACCCGTTGGGTAATGCTATACAGAGTATGGACTCCCCCTGGGTAATTCTATGCAGAGTATGGACTCCCCGGGGTGATGTTGCACATAGCATGGACACCCCCTGGGTAATGCTATGGAGAGTATTGTCTCCCCAGGGTGATGTTACACATAGCATGGACACCCCCTGGGTAATGTTATACAGAGTATGGACTCCCCGGGGTGATGTTACACATAGCATGGACACCCCCTGGGTAATGTTATGGAGAGCATGGACTCCCCGGGGTGATGTTACACATAGCATGGACACCCCCTGGGTAATGCTATACAGAGTATGGACTCCCCCTGGGTAATGTTATACAGAGTATGGACTCCCCGGGGTGATGTTACACATAGCATGGACACCCCCTGGGTAATGCTATGGAGAGTATGGACTCCCCGGGGTGATGTTACACATAGCATGGACACCCTCTGGGTAATGCCATGCAGAGTATGGACTCCCCATGGGTAATTCTATACAGAGTATGGACTCCCCGGGGTGATGTTACACACAGTATGGGCACCCCCTGGGTAATGCTATGCAGAGTATTGACTCCCCGGGGTGATGTTACACATAGCATGGACACCTCCTGGGTAATGCTATTCAGAGTATGGACTGCCCCTGGGTAATGCTATGTAGAGTATGGACTCCCCGGGGTGATGTTACATATAGCATGGACACCCCCTGGGTAATGTTATGCAGAGTATGGATTCCCCAGGGTGATGTTACACATAGCATGGACACCCCCTGGGTAATGTTGTACAGAGTATGGACTCCCCGGGGTGATGTTACACATAGCATGGACACCGCCTGGGTAATGCTATGCAGAGTATGGACTCCCCAAGGTGATGTTGCACATAGCATGGACACCCCATGGGTAATGCTATGGAGAGTATGGACTCCCCGGGGTGATGCTACACATAGCATGGACACCCCTAGGTAATGCTATGGAGAGTATGGACTCCCCGGGGTGATGCTACACATAGCATGGACACCCGTTGGGTAATGCTATACAGAGTATGGACTCCCCCTGGGTAATTCTATGCAGAGTATGGACCCCCGGGGTGATGTTACACATAGCATGGACACCGCCTGGGTAATGCTATGGAGAGTATTTTCTCCCCAGGGTGATGTTACACATAGCATGGACACCCCCTGGGTAATGTTATTCAGAGTATGGACTCCCCGGGGTGATGTTACACATAGCATGGACATCCCCTGGGTAATGCTATGGAGAGCATGGACTCCCCGGGGTGATGCTACACATAGTATGGACACCCCCTGGGTAATGCTATACAGAGTATGGACTCCCCTGGGTAATGTTATACAGAGTATGGACTCCCCGGGGTGATGTTACACATAGCATGGACACCCCCTGGGTAATGCTATGGAGAGTATTGTCTCCCCAGGGTGATGTTACACATAGCATGGACACCCCTGGGTAATGCCATGCAGAGTATGGACCCCCCTGGGTAATTCTATGCAGAGTATGGACTCCCCGGGGTGATGTTACACACAGCATGGGCACCCCCTGGGTAATGTTATGCAGAGTATGAACTCCCCGGGGTGATGTTGCACATAGCATGGACACCCCCTGGGTAAAGCTATGGAGAGTATGGACTCCCCGGGGTGATGCTACACATAGCATGGACACCCCTAGGTAATGCTATGGAGAGTATGGACTCCCCGGGGTGATGCTACACATAGCATGGACACCCGTTGGGTAATGCTATGCAGAGTATGGACTCCCCCTGGGTAATTCTATGCAGAGTATGGATCTCCCGGGGTGATGTTACACATAGCATGGACACCGCCTGGGTAATGCTATTGAGAATATGGTCACCCCAGGGTGATGTTACACATAGCATGGACACCCCCTGGGTAATGTTATACAGAGTATGGACTCCCCGGGGTGATGTTACACATAGCATGGACACCCCCTGGGTAATGCTATGGAGAGCATGGACTCCCCGGGGTGATGTTACACATAGCATGGACACCCCCTGGGTAATGCTATACAGAGTATGGACTGCCCCTGGGTAATGTTATACAGAGTATGGACTCCCCGGGGTGATGTTACACATAGCATGGACACCCCCTGGGTAATGCTATGGAGAGTATGGACTCCGCAGGGTGATGTTACACATAGCATGGACACCCCTGGGTAATGCCATGCAGAGTATGGACCCCCCCCCTGAGTAATTCTATGCAGAGTATAGACTCCCCGGGGTGATGTTACACACAGCATGGGCACCCCCTGGGTAATGTTATGCAGAGTATGGACTCCCCGGGGTGATGTTACACATAGTATGGGCACCCCCTGGGTAATGTTATTCAGAGTATGGACTCTCTGGGGTCATGTTACACATAGTATGGGCATCCCGTGGGTAATGTTATACAGAGTATGGACTCCCCGAGGTGATGTTACACATAGCATGGGCACCCCCTGGGTAATGTTATACAGAGTATGGACTCCCCGAGGTGATGTTGCACATAGCATGGGCACCCTCTGGGTAATGTTATATACAGAGTATGGACTCCATGGGGTGATGTTACACATAGCATGGACACCCCTGGGTAATGCTATGGAGAGTATGGACTCCCCGGGGTGATGTTACACATAGCATGGACACCTCCTGGGTAATGCTATGCAGAGTATGGACTCCCCGGGGTGATGTTACACATAGTATGGGCACCCTCTGGGTAATGTTATTCAGAGTATGGACTCTCTGGGGTGATGTTACACATAGTATGGGCACCCCCTGGGTAATGTTATACAGAGTATGGACTCCCCGAGGTGATGTTACACATAGCATGGGCACCCCCTGGGTAATGTTATACAGAGTATGGACTCCCCGAGGTGATGTTACACATAGCATGGGCACCCTCTGGGTAATGTTATATACAGAGTATGGACTCTACGGGGTGATGTTACACATAGCATGGACACCCCTGGGTAATGGTATGGAGAGTATGGACTCCCCGGGGTGATGTTACACATAGCATGGACACCTCCTGGGTAATGCTATTCAGAGTATGGACTGCCCCTGGGTAATGCTATGCAGAGTATGGACTCCCTGGGGTGATGTTACACATAGCATGGACACCCCCTGGGTAATGCAATGGGGAGTATGGATTCCCCGGATGATGTTACACATAGCATGGAAACACCCTGGGTAATGTTATACAGAGTATGGACTCCCCGGGGTGATATTACACATAGCATGGGCACCCCCTGGGTAATGTTATATACAGAGTATGGACTCCCCGGGGTGATGTTACACATAGTATGGGCACCTCCTGGGTAATGCTATTCAGAGTATGGACACCCTGGGGAAATGTTATACTGTGCAAAGACTGAAATGAAACGTGCTGACTTATGATTTACATACATACATACATACATTAACAAGTTAATTGTTTTCTCCAATAAGAGAGCCCCTGGATATAGAAATAGGACAAAGTTCCTACTCTGCCACCTAGAACAACTCCAGTAGCTGTGCCACACTAATACAGATGTACACAACTCCCTCTTGAGACGGACGGAACCTGAACATCATGTACAGAATACCAGGCTTTTTGTACGTAAAGGACAATATGAAGCAGGAACTAACATGCGATCATTTGTTAGGAGTTGTCGTTCGTGGTACTTTAAACTGTTTTGACCTTACCCATTATATCTTTTATCCTGTGATAATCGATATTGTTTTTCATTCCTATACAATACATTAACAGACAGCATGCAATAGTATACTACACACCCACTATAGATTAAATCAAACACAAATATTCTGCATATTAAATAGTATAATATTAAATAAGGTTAATTGAAGATATGTCAAGTGTTTATATTTTCTCTGTATTTTATTTTGTTTTATTTAATTCTTGTGTAATACTTTTGTTGGTAACGTGTGATGAAGTCATTTTAATCGAAATTTTCGTAGTTTCATTTCAAATGATGTGCTATGAATGCATTCCCGAGAATACAGGCCATTTCGATTAAGGAAAGACTTTATCACTTGGTCTATGATATAATGTACAAAAAAAGTCAATGAATACAATACTAGTATATATGTATATCAAAATATATGCTTGAAGTTTCCACTCGACATCAATTCATTGTTGTCATCCTAACATATGTTTTTCTTTGATATGAGGGGTTCGTTGAAGGTTGTAAGCAGCTTTTCCTCTAAAGAACGTTTTCTATCAGTAATGATAAATCTCATACCAAATCGATTCAATGCACGTGTTTTCTTATATTGGAATTTTTCATAATCTGCCAGATCAAAGTTTAGTATCAACATTTTTTTCAGATCGCAATTAATAAAATATTCCCATGCTAACTTGTATTCCATTCGTCTAACACAGTTATTGTACATACCAGTTGACTCCACGATTACAATATTCTTTGATTTTCTGAGGTTCTCCACCACTGAGTCTTCATAGTTTGTTCCAGGTAATTCGTCACGACAAGAAATATATGTTGTTAATTTGTGTTGTCGGAGAAAGGGTTCTAACATTCGTAAAACGTAGTACCTGACGTCATCGTTATCATTATCAAATGAAACATAGATATCTGTTTCCCATTTGTGAGGAGTTCTCTTGCTTTCATTTTTTAAAAACTGTCGTTTAAAAATAAGAAAATCGAAACGAAAATAATTCGCAATCCCCATAATTCCTAACGCTATTACTGCAAGTAAAATCACAATCAAAATATACCAGCGCAGAGTTGTATCTAACTCCTCACATCCACTCAAAGTATCAACAATGTCTTCTATCAAAATGTTATTATAGTTGGAACAGTACAAAGGGTACTGCTTAGATGCTGATTTGAATTTTCGCCATTCGCCGATCCACCGGTTTTCACAATTGCATGGAATCCCATTAGTTTTAAAATGGAACACATCTGGATGAATATTCCGAATTGATTTTGGTAATGTTTTCAAGGTATGGTTGTATATAATTATTGATGATGCCGTCTTCAGAACATCTATATTGTTGTCAAGGTGATCAATAGGATTCTCGGCCATGTCAATAATTTTCACGCGTGAAAAGTAATCCTTCACTTTCACGGTTTTAATATTGTTGTTGTTAATTTTTAATGTGATAGGATATTTTGAGTCTGGTAATACATCCGGTAGGTCGATACAAGATTGATTTGAGCAATCAACAAATAATCTGTCCTGCGATGGCTGAGAAGTACATGTGCAATGACATTTCGGCCTGCTGTGACAGTAGTCCTTTATATCACAAGTCATTTTGTTCCTCAGAGTTTGGTTAAGATAAACATCATATAAAGATAAGTTTGATAAACTGGCTGGTGCTTCACAAATATACTCTTCAATGTGTTTGTGATATAGCCTTGTAATGTCTGGAAACGGAAGCGGAAGTAACTCGGCAAGTTCGCATCCGCAGTAGGAACTGGAGCCTTCATACCTATGTTGTCCACATGGTACATATTCAGGTATGTCTTTTGAATCTATATTTTGAGAAATCATTTCCAGTACAAATCGTGATGAAGTTACATTGGAGAAATCGATATTATTACAAATCGGCGGAGAGTCTTGTACTATTTGAAAATTCATTATATTTGTAATCTCAATAGAGCGTTTGTTACTCGCATAACTAACGCCACACATGGTTTTATTGGGTATTAGTATATTTGAAATATCCAGTTTGCGCAAGTTATTTGATTCAAAGTTAAAGTCGAACACACCGGTGTTTGATGCGACGTTTAAGTCTATATGTTTGATGGTGTTATAAGACAGATCTACTATTCTTAGTTTAGACATTCCTTTGAAAGTGGCGTTAGATACAAATGTTATTAGATTATCTTTCATTATCAAAGTATCTAAATTAGTAAAACAAGATACATTACCAATTTCATGAAACATGTTTTTGGTGACATCTATAGTGACGATGTTAAAATCACAAGCATTTTCAGGAAAGTGTCTTAAATATCCATTAATATAACTAAGCCTGAAGACTGTTGAATTCTTTACATACGACGTCGTATTATATATCTTGGTCCTTTTGAATTGTACATCCCTTGCTTCAACAGCTAGTGAATGATAAGAAATATTTGAAAATGGAAGCTCCCAGATTGGCTTAGCAAAGCAAGCACAGCAATGATCCACATTCATCTTTGTTGCTTCAGAGAAACACCCTTCATTGTCTGGACACCACAAATGTTTATTGTCATCATGACTCCAGTATGTATAGCTACCACTTATCGAGTGAAATAACAAGAAAAACAAGACTGGAAGTAAGACTGCCATCTCCAATCAGCCACGATCTGAGATTGACGTATATCTATGGACGGTTGTCCCTGGAATTATTTGATATATGTATTATATTTATATATTTAAATGATCATCGTTAATCAACCATATACTATCTTCACAAACTTCCTGGTACAATATTGACCATGGGTACAAACATTGGCAATGATATTCTGATCACTTTAACATTGGTAAGTGGGTTTCCCCTTTCTTATTAATCGTTACTTGTAATTATTTTCTTTCAAAATAACTGAACTACAAAGACAGATTAAATCTGAATCCTTTATTAACGTTTCAAAAAATATAATTGCTGTTGTCAATTATTGTCTTACAATCTGCAAGTCATGTGTAAGACAATTAAATAAATACATGAATAGTGTCGTATTTACTGTAGAATGACAGTTAAACTTAAGGTCACAAAATTATATCAGCATAAAGTGATTTTAACTGACGTGTGTAATGTGAGCTAGCAACTTAAGATATGGACCACTTCAGATAAATTTTCAAAAGTCGCGAACATAAAAAACTATTCGATACCTGAAAAAAATCAAATATGACAATATATCAGAGGAGGGTCACCATAAACTCCTCAATATAACCGCACAGAAATAAATTAACAAATGCAAAAATAAATATTAAGAAGATATAATTCCAAGTTTGTTTTTATTGTAGAAGCTTCAAATATATCTTCGTTACCTCGATATATCAATAAATGTTAGGACAGGAAAGGGTAGTACACGGACGAATATCTCAGTTCTGTAGACTTTATGTCTACCACAGTATTGTTACAACTGAATAACAATTTCAGATACAACTTTATATATACTAATATTTTGTAGATATAACATTTCTAATGGGAATGGCGTTTAGAGATGGACATTGATGTCAATCCATACTTTGTATAGTTCTCCTCCATAGGGAGTGAATAGATAATACATGCAGAGCGTCAATCTTTTAAATATGCTCTGAAAAAGACTCGTGTACATCGTCGGTCAGCAACAGCAAAATACAACACATATCTTATACGTTATATAATGGATACACGCTGCATGCATACCGTATGTAATGGTTTTACGCGATACCGCTTATAATGGATCCACACAGTACCGATTATGATAGATCCACGCGATACCATTTAAAATAGATCCACGCGATAACGCTTATAATAGATCTACGTGGTACCATTTATAATGGATCTACGTGATACCGCTTATAATAGATCCACGCGGTACAATTTATAATGGATCCACGCGATACCGCTTATGATAGATCCACGCGGTACCATTTATAATGGGTCCACGCGGTACTGCTTTAAATAGATCAACGCGGTACCCCCTATAATGGAACCACACGGTACCGCTTATAATAGATCCACGCGGTACAATTTATAATGGCTCCACGCGATACCGCTTATAATAGATCCACGCGGTACCATTTATAATGGATCCACGCGGTACCGCTTATAATAGATCAGCGCGGTACCACTTATAATGGATCCACGTGATACTGCTTAAAATAGACCAATACGGTACCACTTATAATGGATCCATGCGGTACTGCTTAAAATAGATCAACGCGGTATCGTTTAAAATAGATGAATGCGGTACCACTTACAATGGATGCTCGATATACCGCTTAAAATGGATACAAGCTATACAGGTTATAATGGATACACGCTATACCGCTTAAAATGGATACACGCGGTACCACTTATCATGGATACACGCAGTACCACTTATAATGGATACACGCGGTACCACTTATAATGGATACACGCGGTACCACTTATAATGGATACACGCGGTACCACTTATAATGGATACACGCGTATCACTTATAATTGATACAAGCGGTACCACTTATAATGGATAGACGCGGTATCACTTATAATGGATACACGCGGTACCACTTATAATGGATACACGCGGTATCACTTATAATGGATACACGCGGTACCACTTAAAATGGATACACGCGGTATCACTTATAATGGATACACGCGGTACCACTTATAATGGATACTCGCGGTCCCACTTATAATGGATACACGCGGTACCACTTATAATGGATACACGCTATACCGTTTATAGTGGATCATGATGTATAGTTTACAAAGGATTCATGCTGTTATTCTATTATTTTCTTCTCCTTGAGAAACTGTCTTTTATTGTGTTGTCTGGTGAGGTATAGTTCCCGAGTCAACGTCGGGGCCACTATATCTCACCAGACAACAATATAGGAAACTGTTCACGTAATAGAAGACAATAATATGCTTAGTACACAGCAATTCATTCTGGAAATAAAAGAATAAACACACAGCGCTGAGGTACATTCGTTGGCATTTACATTGCCAAGCTTCGTTATGTTGACAGCAAACGATAAACAAACTACAGATTCGTCTATTTTGAAGGAGGTATATCTTGCTACAAATACATACAAATAACGCGGGAAAATATATTCCATAGGTATAGTCCCCGCGGGAAATCGTTTTATACTGGCATAGTTCCCGTCGTTACTCATAGTCACTAGTTTCAAAGATTAAGCATAGATTGTTTAAAAATAGAACACACTAATCATCCAATCAAAATAAAAGCATTCGTAAGTTATGTACGAAACCCTTTTTAATTGATATATTATCATCAATGAATATACTAAATGTCTTATCGCGAAGATTCAGTATATTATGGATAATGTTAAAGATTGTTGTGAGAGTTGATGATGTTTAAGACTGTTGTGAGAGTTGATAATGTTCAAGATTGTTGTGAGAGTTGATAATGTTCAAGATTGTTGTGAGAGTTGGTATTTCACTCACATTTAGAAAACACTTGTATCACCATCATTTGATGAAAGTGGAACGTTTGAGCCCATAAAACTAGCTTACATATCAACAATTTCTTGAAGTGGATGTACCGTGTCAGTAAAGTGAGCGATCATGTATGTCTGTGTGCTAAGGATATGATTTTTGCTTCTGTTTCAATGATTTTTCAATTGGATTTTGGAGCTATTACAATGGTGAGTTTAGAAACAGAGAATACTTGTAGCTATTACAATGGTGAGTTTAGAAACAGAGAATACTTGAAGCTATTACAATGGTGAGCTTAGAAACAGAGAACACTTGGAGCTATTACAATGGTGAGTTTAGAAACAGAGAATACTTGAAGCTATTACAATGGTGAGTTTAGAAACAGAGAATACTTGGAGCTATTACAATGGTGAGTTTAGAAACAGAGAATACTTGGAGCTATTACAATGGTGAGTTTAGAAACAGAGAATACTTGAAGCTATTACAATGGTGAGTTTAGAAACAGAGAATAATTGAAGCTATTACAATGGTGAGCTTAGAAACAGAGAATACATAGAGCTATTACAATGGTGAGCTTAGAAACAGAGAACACTTGGAGCTATTACAATGGTGAGTTTAGAAACAGAGAATACTTGAAGCTATTACAATGGTGAGTTTAGAAACAGAGAATACTTGAAGCTATTACAATGGTGAGCTTAGAAACAGAGAATACTTGGAGCTATTACAATGGTGAGTTTAGAAACAGAGAATACTTGAAGCCATTACAATGATGAGTTTAGAAACAGAGAATACTTAGAGCTATTACAATGGTGAGGTTAGAAACAGAGAATACTTGAAGCTATTACAATGGTGAGTTTAGAAACAGAGAATACTTGGAGCTAATACAATGGTGAGTTTCTAAACAGAGAATACTTGGAGCTATTACAATGGTGAGTTTAGAAACAGAGAATACTTGGAGCTATTACAATGGTGAATTTAGAAACAGAGAATACTTGGAGCTATTACAATGGTGAGCTTACAAACAGAGAATACTTGGAGCTATTACAATGGTGAGTTTAGAAACAGAGAATACTTGAAGCTATTACAATGGTGAGCTTAGAAACAGAGAATACTTGGAGCTATTACAATGGTAAGTTTAGAAACAGAGAATACTTGGAGCTATTACAATGGTGAGTTTAGAAAAAGAGAATACTTGGAGCTATTACAATGGTGAGTTTAGAAAAAGAGAATACTTGGAGCTATTACAATGGTGAGTTTAGAAAAAGAGAATACTTGGAGCTATTACAATGGTGAGTTTAGAAACAGAGAACACTTGGCACTATTACAATGGTGAGTTTAGAAACAGAGAATACTTGGAGCTATTACAATGGTGAGTTCAGAAACAGAGATTACTTGGAGCTATTACAATGGTGAGCTTAGAAACAGAGAATACTTGGAGCTATTAAAATGGTGAGTTTAGAAACAGAGAATACTTGAAGCTATTACAATGGTGAGTTTCTAAAACAGAGAATACTTGGAGCTATTACAATGGTGAGATTAGAAAAAGAGCATACTTGGAACTATTACAATGCTGAGCTTAGAAAAAGAGCATACTTGGAACTATTACAATGGTGAGTTTAGAAACAGAGAACACTTGGAGCTATTACAATGGTGAGTTTAGAAACAGAGAATACTTGAAGCTATTACAATGCTGAGCTTAGAAAAAGAGCATACTTGGAACTATTACAATGGTGAGTTTAGAAACAGAGCATACTTGGAGCTATTGCAATGGTGAGTTTAGAAACAGAGAATACATGGAGCTATTACAATGGTGAGTTTAGAAACAGAGAATACTTGGAGCTATTACAATGGTGAGTTTAGAAACAGAGAATACTTGGAGCTATTACAATGGTGAGTTTAGAAACAGAGAATACTTGGAGCTATTACAATGGTGAGATTAGAAACAGAGAATCTTGAAGCTATTACAATGATGAGTTTAGAAACAGAGAATACTTGAAGCTATTACAATGGTGAGTTTAGAAACAGAGAATACTATGAGCGTCACCCGATGAAGTTTATTCTAATCTTTTGACTATGAACGTCACCTTATGAAGGTTATTCCAAACTTTTGACTATGAGCGTCACCTGATGAAGGTTATTCCAATCTTTTGACTATGAGCGTCACCTGATGAAGGTTATTCCAATATTCTGACTATGACCGTACCTGATGAAGGTTATTCCAATCTTTTGACTATGAGCGTCACCTGATGAAGGTAATTCCAATCTTTTGACTACGAGCGTCACCTGATGAAAGTTATTCCAATCTTTTGACTATGAGCGTCACCTGATGAAGGTTATTCCAATCTTCTGACTATGACCGTATCTGATGAAGGTTATGCCAATATTTTGACTACGAGCGTCACCTGATGAAGGTTATTCCAATCTTTTGACTATGAGCGTCACCTGATGAAGGTTATTCCAATCTTCTGACTATGACCGTATCTGATGAAGGTTATGCCAATATTTTGACTATGAGCGTCACCTGATGAAGGTTATTCCAATCTTTTGACTATGAGCGTCACCTGATGAAGGTTATTCCAATCTTTTGACTATGAGCGTCACCTGATGAAGGTTATTCCAATCTTTTGACTATGAGCGTCATCTGATGAAGGTTATTCCAATCTGTTGACTATGAACGTCACCTGATGAAGGTTATTCCAATCTTCTGACTATGACCGTACCTGATGAAGGTTATTCCAATCTTTTGACTATGAGCGTCACCTGATGAAGGTTATTCCAATCTTTTGACTATTAGCGTCACCTGATGAAGGTTATTCCAATCTTTTGACTATGAGCGTCACCTGATGAAGGTTATTCCAATCTTCTGACTATGACCGTACCTGATGAAGGTTATTCCAATCTTCTGACTATGACCGTACCTGATGAAGGTTATTCTAATATGTTGACTATGAGCGTCACCTGATGAAGGTAATTCCAGTCTTTTGACTATGAGCGTCATTTGGTGAAGGTTATTCCAATCTTTTGACTACGACCGTATCTGATGAAGATTATTCCAATCTTTTGACTATGAGCGTCACCTGATGAAGGTTATTCCAATCTTTTGACTACGAGCGTCACCTGATGAAGGTTATTCCAATCTTTTGACTATGAGCGTCACCTGATGAAGGTTATTACAATCTTCTGACTATGACCGTATCTGATGAAGGTTATGCCAATCTTTTGACTATGAGCGTCACCTGATGAAGGTTATTCCAATATTTTGACCATGAGCGTCACCTGATGAAGGTTATTCCAATCTTTTGACTATGAGCGTCACCTGATGAAGGTTATTCCAATCTTTTGACTATGAGCGTCACCTGATGAAGGTTATTCCAATCTTTTGACTACGACCGTACCTGATGAAGGTTATTCCAATCTTCTGACTATGACCGTACCTGATGAAGGTTATTCTAATATTTTGACTATGAGCGTCACGTGATGAAGGTTATTCCAATCCTTTGACTATAAGCGTCACCTGATGAAGGTTATTCCAATCTTTTGACTATGAACGTATCTGATAAAGGTTTTTCCAATCTTCTGACTATGACCGTACCTGATGAAGGTTATTCTAATATGTTGACTATGAGCGTCACCTGATGAAGGTAATTCCAGTCTTTTGACTATGAGCGTCATTTGGTGAAGGTTATTCCAATCTTTTGACTACGACCGTATCTGATGAAGATTATTCCAATCTTTTGACTATGAGCGTCACCTGATGAAGGTTATTCCAATCTTTTGACTACGAGCGTCACCTGATGAAGGTTATTCCAATCTTTTGACTATGAGCGTCACCTGATGAAGGTTATTCCAATCTTCTGACTATGAGCGTATCTGATGAAGGTTATGCCAATCTTTTGACTATGAGCGTCACCTGATGAAGGTTATTCCAATATTTTGACCATGAGCGTCACCTGATGAAGGTTATTCCAATCTTTTGACTATGAGCGTCACCTGATGAAGGTTATTCCAATCTTTTGACTATGAGCGTCAGCTGATGAAGGTTATTCCAATCTTTTGACTATGAGCGTCACCTGATGAAGGTTATTCCAATCTTTTGACTACGACCGTACCTGATGAAGGTTATTCCAATCTTCTGACTATGACCGTACCTGATGAAGGTTATTCTAATATTTTGACTATGAGCGTCACGTGATGAAGGTTATTCCAATCCTTTGACTATAAGCGTCACCTGATGAAGGTTATTCCAATCTTTTGACTATGAACGTATCTGATAAAGGTTTTTCTAATCTTTTGACAATGAACGTATCTGATAAAGATTATTCTAATCTTTTGACTATGAACGTATCTGATAAAGGTTATTCTAATCTTTTGACTATGAACGTATCTGATAAAGGTTATTCCAATCTTTTAACTATGAACGTATCTGATAATGGTTATTCCAATCTTCTGACTATGACCGTACCTGATGAAGGTTATTCCAATCTTTTGACTATGAGCGTCACCTGATGAAGGTTATTCCAATCTTTTGACTATGAGCGTCACCTGATGAAGGTTATTCCAATCTTTTGACTATGAGCGTCACCTGATGAAGGTTATTCCAATCTTCTGACTATGACCGTACCTGATGAAGGTTATTCCAATCTTCTGACTATGACCGTACCTGATGAAGGTTATTCTAATATTTTGACTATGAGCGTCACCTGATGAAGGTAATTCCAGTCTTTTGACTATGAGCGTCATTTGGTGAAGGTTATTCCAATCTTTTGACTACGACCGTACCTGATGAAGATTATTCCAATCTTTTGACTATGAGCGTCACCTGATGAAGGTTATTCCAATCTTTTGACTACGAGCGTCACCTGATGAAGGTTATTCCAATCTTTTGACTATGAGCGTCACCTGATGAAGGTTATTCCAATCTTCTGACTATGACGGTATCTGATGAAGGTTATGCCAATCTTTTGACTATGAGCGTCACCTGATGAAGGTTATTCCAATCTTTTGACTATGAGCGTCAGCTGATGAAGGTTATTCCAATCTTTTGACTATGAGCGTCACCTGATGAAGGTTATTCCAATCTTTTGACTACGACCGTACCTGATGAAGGTTATTCCAATCTTCTGACTATGACCGTACCTGATGAAGGTTATTCTAATATTTTGACTATGAGCGTCACGTGATGAAGGTTATTCCAATCCTTTGACTATGAGCGTCACCTGATGAAGGTTATTCCAATCTTTTGACTATGAACGTATCTGATAAAGGTTATTCTAATCTTTTGACAATGAACGTATCTGATAAAGATTATTATAATCTTTTGACTATGAACGTATCTGATAAAGTTTATTCTAATCTTTTGACTATGAACGTATCTGATAAAGGTTATTCCAATCTTTTGACTATGAACGTATCTGATAAAGGTTATTCCAATCTTTTGACTATGAGCGTCACCTGATGAAGGTTATTCCAATCTTTTGACTATGAGCGTCACCTGATGAAGGTTATTCCAATCTTTTGACTATGAGCTTACCTGATGAAGGTTATTCCAGAAAAGCGTCGTGCGCAGTAAATTTGATATCTACGTGTTTACTACACAACCACATTGTATGTAATTTTATCTGTATAAAGGCTTAATTTTGTTTTCGTTTCAGAATTTACCATATGGATGACACCAAAAGAATAGTTATTATATATCAAAGTAGACTGTGACTGAGTGTAGCTTTATTTTCTATAATCATATGAAACAGTAAAACATTGTAACGAGGATAATAATCCCGTTTTCAACAACTTATAATCCAAAGAGAACTCGTTTATCAAATATTGTACATCAATAGAGAGGAATCATATTGAAAGTTCTGATCGGAGAAAAATATGATATTATCTACAAATAAATATTTTCTGTGTTTTTTTTTGTTGCATTCGAAATACACGAAATCAAAATTAAAATCCTTATTATATACCTTCACAACCTATATCAACTATGGTTAAATGAAAGGAGAGCTGTAGTGATGTTTTGTGGTTGTTTGTCTTGAGTATATAGTGAAGTTGTGGTCACTGCTGGGGTTACCGTCTCATTTCAGTTATAATAAACAGAAATACAATCAGATATCATAGTTTCAAATACATGTAAGCTCAGACACTAATGTGATCAAATCAAATAAAACAAGAGAAACCCAAATCCGCCCATTTAGAAACCTAATTTGTGATTAATTAAGAATTAACAAGAACAGATATAGATGTAAATGAGCATGGGGATTATTCAACATTACACATAGACATAAATTCAAATAAAGGAGCAACGCTTTTATTGCTATTCTGCATTTCAAGTCACAATAGAGTCGTCAACAACGAGGAAAACGCATACCCTAAAATGAGTGTGAAACAGCACCTAGCCTGCAGTTGAGTGGTACTCCTTACCTCTGACGATGAATGAAACAGCACATAGCCTGCAATTAAGTGGTACTCTTTACCTCTGGCGATAAATGAAACAGCACCTAGCCTGCAATTGAGTGGCATTCCTTACCTCTGACGATGAATGAAGCAGCACCTAGCCTGCAATTGAGTGGTACTATTTACCTCTGACGATAAATGAAACAGCACCTAGCCTGCAATTGAGTGGCACTCTTTACCTTTGACGATAAATGAAACAGCACCTAGCCTGCAGTTGAGTGGTACTATTTACCTCTGACGATAAATGAAACAGCACCTAGCTTGCAGTTGAGTGGTACTATTTACCTCTGACGATAAATGAAACAGCACCTAGCCTGCAGTTGACTGGTACTGTTTACCTCTGACGATAAATGAAGCAGCACATAGCCTGCAGTTGAGTGGTACTACTTACCTCTGACGATAAATGAAACAGTATCTAGCCTGCAGTTGAGTGGTACTGTTTACCTCTGACGATAAATGAAACAGCACCTAGTCTGCAATTGAGTGGTACTCTTTACCTCTGACGATAAATGAAGAAGCACCTAGCCTGCAATTCAGTGGTACTATTTACCTCTGACGATACAGGAAGCAGCACCTAGCCTGCTATTGAGTGATACTCTTTACCTCTGACGATAAATGAAACAGCCCCTAGCCTGCAATTGAGTAGCACTCTTTACCTCTGACGATAAATGAAACAGCACCTAGCCTGCAATTGAGTGTCACTCTTTACCTCTGACGATAAATGAAGCAGCACATAGCCTGCAATTGAGTGGTACTCTTTACCTCTGACGATAAATGAAGCAGCACCTAGCCTGCAATTGAGTGGTACTCTTTACCTCTGACGATAAATGAAGCAGCACCTAGCCTGCAATTGAGTGGTACTCTTTACCTCTGACGATAAATGAAGCAGCACCTAGCCTGCAATTGAATGGTACTCTTTACCTCTGACGATAAATGAAGCAGCACCTAGCCTGCAATTGAGTGGTACTCTTTACGATTGACGATAAATGAAGCAGCACCTAGCCTGCAATTGAGTGATACTCTTTATCTCTGACGATAAATGAAACAGCCCCTAGCCTGTAATTGAGTAGCACTCTTTATCTCTGACGATAAATGAAGCAGCACCTAGCCTGCAATTGAGTGGTACTCTTTACCTCTGACGATAAATGAAGAAGCACCTAGCCTGCAATTCAGTGGTACTATTTACCTCTGACGATACAGGAAGCAGCACCTAGCCTGCTATTGAGTGATACTCTTTACCTCTGACGATAAATGAAACAGCCCCTAGCCTGCAATTGAGTAGCACTCTTTACCTCTGACGATAAATGAAACAGCACCTAGCCTGCAATTGAGTGTCACTCTTTACCTCTGACGATAAATGAAGCAGCACATAGCCTGCAATTGAGTGGTACTCTTTACCTCTGACGATAAATGAAGCAGCACCTAGCCTGCAATTGAGTGGTACTCTTTACCTCTGACGATAAATGAAGCAGCACCTAGCCTGCAATTGAGTGGTACTCTTTACCTCTGACGATAAATGAAGCAGCACCTAGCCTGCAATTGAATGGTACTCTTTACCTCTGACGATAAATGAAGCAGCACCTAGCCTGCAATTGAGTGGTACTCTTTACGATTGACGATAAATGAAGCAGCACCTAGCCTGCAATTGAGTGATACTCTTTATCTCTGACGATAAATGAAACAGCCCCTAGCCTGTAATTGAGTAGCACTCTTTATCTCTGACGATAAATGAAGCAGCACCTAGCCTGCAATTGAGTGGTACTCTTTACCTCTGACGATAAATGAAGCAGCACCTAGCCTGCAATTGAGTGGTACTCTTTACCTCTGACGATAAATGAAGCAGTACCTAGCCTGCAATTGAGTGGTACTCTTTACCTCTGACGATAAATGAAGCAGCACCTAGCCTGCAATTGAGTGGTACTCTTTACCTCTGACGATAAATGAAGCAGCACCTAGCAATTGAGTGGTACTCTTTACCTCTGACGATAAATGAAGCAGCACCTAGCCTGCAATTGAGTGGTACTCTTTACCTCTGACGATAAACGAAGCAGCACCTAGCCTGCAATTGAGTGTTACTCTACCTCTGACGATAAAAGAAGCAGCACCTAGCCTGCAATTGAGTGGCACTCTTTACCTCTGACGATAAATGAAACAGCACCTAACCTGTAGTTGAGTGGTACTATTTACCTCTGACGATAAATGAAACAGCACCTAGCTTGCAGTTGAGTGGTACTATTTACCTCTGACGATAAATGAAACAGCACCTAACCTGCAGTTGACTGGTACTGTTTACCTCTGACGATGAATGAAGCAACACATAGCCTGCAGTAGATTGGTACTGTTTACCTCTGACGATAAATGAAACAGTATCTAGCCTGCAGTTGAGTGGTGCTGTTTACCTCTGACGATAAATGAAACAGCACCTAGCTTGCAGTTGAGTGGTACTATTTACCTCTGACGATAAATGAAACAGCACCTAGCCTGCAATTGAGTGGTACTCTTTACCTCTGACGATAAATGAAGAAGCACCTAGCCTGCAATTGAGTGGTACTCTTTACCTCTGACGATAAATGAAGCAGCACCTAGCCTGCAATTGAGTGGTAATCTTTACCTCTGACGATAAATGAAACAGCACCTAGCTTGCAGTTGAGTGGTACTATTTACCTCTGACGATAAATGAAGCAGCACATAGCCTGCAATTGAGTGGTACTCTTTACCTCTGACGATAAATGAAGCAGCACCTAGCCTGCAATTGAGTGGTAATCTTTACCTCTGACGATAAATGAAACAGCACCTAGCCTGCAGTTGGGTGGTACTGTTTACCTCTGACGATAAATGAAACAGCACCTAGCCTGCAATTGAGTGGTACTATTTACCTCTGACGATAAATGAAACAGCACCTAGCCTGCAATTGAGTGGTACTCTTTACGATTGACGATAAATGAAGCAGCACCTAGCCTGCAATTGAGTGATACTCTTTATCTCTGACGATAAATGAAACAGCCCCTAGCCTGTAATTGAGTAGCACTCTTTATCTCTGACGATAAATGAAGCAGCACCTAGCCTGCAATTGAGTGGTACTCTTTACCTCTGACGATAAATGAAGAAGCACCTAGCCTGCAATTCAGTGGTACTATTTACCTCTGACGATACAGGAAGCAGCACCTAGCCTGCTATTGAGTGATACTCTTTACCTCTGACGATAAATGAAACAGCCCCTAGCCTGCAATTGAGTAGCACTCTTTACCTCTGACGATAAATGAAACAGCACCTAGCCTGCAATTGAGTGTCACTCTTTACCTCTGACGATAAATGAAGCAGCACATAGCCTGCAATTGAGTGGTACTCTTTACCTCTGACGATAAATGAAGCAGCACCTAGCCTGCAATTGAGTGGTACTCTTTACCTCTGACGATAAATGAAGCAGCACCTAGCCTGCAATTGAGTGGTACTCTTTACCTCTGACGATAAATGAAGCAGCACCTAGCCTGCAATTGAATGGTACTCTTTACCTCTGACGATAAATGAAGCAGCACCTAGCCTGCAATTGAGTGGTACTCTTTACGATTGACGATAAATGAAGCAGCACCTAGCCTGCAATTGAGTGATACTCTTTATCTCTGACGATAAATGAAACAGCCCCTAGCCTGTAATTGAGTAGCACTCTTTATCTCTGACGATAAATGAAGCAGCACCTAGCCTGCAATTGAGTGGTACTCTTTACCTCTGACGATAAATGAAGCAGCACCTAGCCTGCAATTGAGTGGTACTCTTTACCTCTGACGATAAATGAAGCAGTACCTAGCCTGCAATTGAGTGGTACTCTTTACCTCTGACGATAAATGAAGCAGCACCTAGCCTGCAATTGAGTGGTACTCTTTACCTCTGACGATAAATGAAGCAGCACCTAGCAATTGAGTGGTACTCTTTACCTCTGACGATAAATGAAGCAGCACCTAGCCTGCAATTGAGTGGTACTCTTTACTTCGGACGATAAATGAAGCAGCACCTAGCCTGCAATTGAGTGGTACTCTTTACCTCTGACGATAAACGAAGCAGCACCTAGCCTGCAATTGAGTGTTACTCTACCTCTGACGATAAAAGAAGCAGCACCTAGCCTGCAATTGAGTGGCACTCTTTACCTCTGACGATAAATGAAACAGCACCTAACCTGTAGTTGAGTGGTACTATTTACCTCTGACGATAAATGAAACAGCACCTAGCTTGCAGTTGAGTGGTACTATTTACCTCTGACGATAAATGAAACAGCACCTAACCTGCAGTTGACTGGTACTGTTTACCTCTGACGATGAATGAAGCAACACATAGCCTGCAGTAGAGTGGTACTGTTTACCTCTGACGATAAATGAAACAGTATCTAGCCTGCAGTTGAGTGGTGCTGTTTACCTCTGACGATAAATGAAACAGCACCTAGCTTGCAGTTGAGTGGTACTATTTACCTCTGACGATAAATGAAACAGCACCTAGCCTGCAATTGAGTGGTACTCTTTACCTCTGACGATAAATGAAGAAGCACCTAGCCTGCAATTGAGTGGTACTCTTTACCTCTGACGATAAATGAAGCAGCACCTAGCCTGCAATTGAGTGGTAATCTTTACCTCTGACGATAAATGAAACAGCACCTAGCTTGCAGTTGAGTGGTACTATTTACCTCTGACGATAAATGAAGCAGCACATAGCCTGCAATTGAGTGGTACTCTTTACCTCTGACGATAAATGAAGCAGCACCTAGCCTGCAATTGAGTGGTAATCTTTACCTCTGACGATAAATGAAACAGCACCTAGCCTGCAGTTGGGTGGTACTGTTTACCTCTGACGATAAATGAAACAGCACCTAGCCTGCAATTGAGTGGTACTATTTACCTCTGACGATAAATGAAACAGCACCTAGCTTGCAGTTGAGTGGTACTCTTTACCTCTGACGATAAATGAAACAGCACCTAGTCTGCAGTTGAGTGTTACTCTTTACCTCTAACGATAAATGAAGCAGCACCTAGCCTGCAATTGAGTGGTACTCTTTACCTCTGACGATAATTGAAGCAGCACCTAACCTGCAATTGAGTGGTACTCTTTACCTCTGACGATGAATGAAGCAGCACCTAGCCTGCAGTTGAGTGGTACTGTTTACATCTGACGATAAATGAAGAAGCACCTAGCCTGCAGTTGAGTGGTGCTGTTTACCTCTGACGATAAATGAAACAGCACCTAGCCAGCAATTGAGTGGTACTCTTTACCTCTGACGATAAATGAAGCAGCACCTAGCCTGCAGTTGAGTGGTACTGTTTACCTCTGACGATAAATGAAACAGCACCTAGCCTGCAATTGAGTGGTACTCTTTACCTCTGACGATAAATGAAACAGCACCTAGCCTGCAGTTGAGTGGTACTGTTTACCTCTGACGATAAATGAAACAGCACCTAGCCTGCAGTTGAGTTCTACTGTTTACCTCTGACGATAAATGAAACAGCACCGAGCCTGCAGTTGAGTGGTACTCTTTACCCTTGACGATAAATGAAACAGCACCTAGCCTGCAGTTGAGTGGTATTCTTTACCTCTGACGATAAATGAAACAGCACCTAACCTGCAGTTGAGTGGTACTATTTACCTCTGACGATAAATGAAACAGCACCTAGCTTGCAGTTGAGTGGTACTATTTACCTCTGACGATAAATGAAACAGCACCTAACCTGCAGTTGACTGGTACTGTTTACCTCTGACGATAAATGAAACAGCACCTAGCCTGCAGTTGGGTGGTACTATTTACCTCTGACGATAAATGAAACAGCACTTAGCCTGCAATTGAGTGGTACTCTTTACCTCTGACGATAAATGAAGAAGCACCTAGCCTGCAATTGAGTGGTACTATTTACCTCTGACGATAAATGAAACAGCACCTAGCCTGCAATTGAGTGGTACTCTTTACCTCTGACGATAAATGAAGAAGCACCTAGCCTGCAATTGAGTAGCACTCTTTACCTCTGATGATAAATGAAGCAGCACATAGCCTGCAATTGAGTGGTACTCTTTACCTCTGACGATAAATGAAGCAGCACCTAGCCTGCAATTGAGTGGTACTCTTTACCTCTGACGATAAATGAAGCAGCACCTAGCCTGCAATTGAGTGGTAATCTTTACCTCTGACGATAAATGAAACAGCACCTAGCCTGCAGTTGGGTGGTACTGTTTACCTCTGACGATAAATGAAACAGCACCTAGCCTGCAATTGAGTGGTACTATTTACCTCTGACGATAAATGAAACAGCACCTAGCTTGCAGTTGAGTGGTACTCTTTACCTCTGACGATAAATGAAACAGCACCTAGCCTGCAGTTGAGTGTTACTCTTTACCTCTAACGATAAATGAAGCAGCACCTAGCCTGCAATTGAGTGGTACTCTTTACCTCTGACGATAATTGAAGCAGCACCTAACTTGCAATTGAGTGGTACTCTTTACCTCTGACGATGAATGAAGCAACACCTAGCCTGCAGTTGAGTGGTACTATTTACATCTGACGATAAATGAAGAAGCACCTAACCTGCAGTTGAGTGGTGCTGTTTACCTCTGACGATAAATGAAACAGCACCTAGCCAGCAATTGAGTGGTACTCTTTACCTCTGACGATAAATGAAACAGCACCTAGCCTGCAGTTGAGTGGTACTGTTTACCTCTGACGATAAATGAAACAGCACCTAGCCTGCAGTTGAGTTGTACTGTTTACCTCTGACGATAAATGAAACAGCACCGAGCCTGCAGTTGAGTGGTACTCTTTACCCTTGACGATAAATGAAACAGCACCTAGCCTGCAGTTGAGTGGTACTCTTTACATCTGACGATAAATGAAGCAGCACCTAGCCTGCAGTTGAGTGGTAATCTTTACCTCTGATGATAAATGAAACAGCACCTAACCTGCAGTTGAGTGGTACTGTTTACCTCTGACGATAAATGAAACAGCACTGAGCCTGCAATTGAGTGGTACTCTTTACCCCTGACGATAAATGAAACGACACCTAGTCTGCAGTTGAGTGGTACTCTTTACATCTGACGATAAATGAAGCAGCACCTAGCCTGCAGTCGAGTGGTAATCTTTACCTCTGACGATAAATGAAACAGCACCTAGCCTGCAGTTGAGTGGTAATCTCTACCTCTGACGAAAAATGAAACAGCACCTAGCCTGCAGTTGAGTGGTACTCTTTACCTCTGACGATAAATGAAACAGCACCTAGCCTGCAGTTGAGTGGTACTGTTTACCTCTGACGATAAATGAAACAGCACCTAGCCTACTCTTTACCTCTGACGATAAATGAAGCAGAACCTAACCTGCAGTTGAGTGGTACTCTTTGCCTCTGTAGATAAATGAAACAGCACCTAACCTGCAGTTGAGTGGTACTATTTACCTCTGTAGATAAATGCCACATCTGGGTATCTTTGTCGTGGTTATGTTACTTGGTGTATAATTTAATATCCCAGATCAACGCCAAAAACACGAGTGAAGTAATCTTATAAATACAGTTATCATTGTACCCCACATCACATGACAATGTTACAAATACAGACAAGAAGACAGGGCTCCCATCCGCTAATAGTATGAAAACTAGACGGTTTAATATAGTTTGAAGTGGATGGAGAGTATAATTTGCTATATTTTTTTAGAAAATAACATCTAAAATTGAAAGTTAACAGAATGTAAAAATGAAATACTATCACGCACAATACGTTGATACGTTAAACCAGGGTGTCTGATCACAATTCATCGACGTTATATATACACGTAGCCTCTTATGTCCCAACTTGATAGTAAGTTAAAAAAAATCATATTTGAAACTTTTTTTTTTAATCTTGGATTAAATCTACACTGTAAGTTTAAAATTTGTTAACATATAGAGATGACATATACTTAGAACAATCAGCTACATGTACAATAGAAAAACGTTAGAGAATACCGAAAGGACAATCAAAACTGGACAATCCAGAGAAAGTAGCAACATATGATACACATGACGAAGAAAAACTAAACAAAAACACAACCCAATATGTGTTGGACACCACTATGTTCAAACAAACACAAATAACGTAAATAAGACATGAGCTCTCCAATAAACAACTGGAGGTAAAGACGAACCGAACACCATTTTTTTACGGAAATCGTGGCGGAGAGCGGAACTAAGAACGTAAAGACACATAATAGGACAACGCTGTTTAAGTTATTTCAGAAAAAATATATCAAGATCAGACAAATCGTTATGTATATAATAGCATATTAATATATACTGAAAACATGTCTGGTTATGTTATAATTATGTACTAAAGTAATAATTTTTTGATTAGAAAACGGAAAAATCTAAATATTTCGTAAAGCATAGATTTTTTTTTAACGCATCCAACGAGAGTTTTGTCAGGAATTTTACTACCATTTTGGAATTGTATAAATATTTACGGTTGAATTTATTCTGAAGGCCCTGCTCATCTGAAAAATTACCAATTTTTGGCGTTATTTTGGTCTTTATTTCAGGCTAAGTTCTTCAAAATAGGCCAAGTTTGCTCGTTAAATGTGACAGCCAACTCACCGTGGACGTAATTCCATATAACAATAGGAACGACGGTGGTCCCGCAGCTGGTCTATTGTCTCTCGTCGAAGTGCCGGAGAAGGCTATTGTTCCCTTCATGGTTAATGCATTTGACTACGTGACATTTAGACACATGCTTACCTGAGATTTACCTCGAAAATTTTGAAAAAAACGTAAAATCATAAATTTCCATAATTACTGATTTTCAATTTGACCAAGCTATTTCAATCTTTCGGAAATAATTCGAAAAAGAAGGTCTTTTCTGCTAATAAATTCACTGAAGTTAGACATAGAGTACACAATTATTGGATATGAATAAAATTTTATAGGTAAAAACGTTATGTACAATCTGTCATTTACAACCGGTATACCCGTTCAATATGTAATCATGTTGGACTGGATTCAGCTTTCCTCGTCGCTGGACTCGTCGTCATCAAAATCAATTATTATTGGGGGAATCTCACTCCTATCAATGCAATTCTCTTTCCCATACTCCTTTTCTATTTTTAATACATGGTCTTCTGCCTTCGCCCAAACTTCCTTTGTAATTCTGCCAAACCGCCCATAAACAAGTTCTTTCACATCCTTCAAACGAAAAGTTGTATTGTTTTCTGCAACAAAACCTTTAACCTGTGCCCAAATAAGTTCTAATGGGGTTCAATTCGCAATGGCGAACAGGGTTCGTAGAACTTCGTGACCGTGTAGGTTGGCAATTTTATCAGTTTTAAAAACGGAAAGGATTTTCTTAAATTTGATTTTTTCATAAAGTTGTTTTTTAGTTTCAAGGGGCTGAAAAGGAATGTTGTGTTTTGAAAGATAA
This sequence comes from Bathymodiolus septemdierum, assembly GCA_963383655.1. Taxonomy (NCBI): domain Eukaryota; kingdom Metazoa; phylum Mollusca; class Bivalvia; order Mytilida; family Modiolidae; genus Bathymodiolus; species Bathymodiolus septemdierum. The sequence continues at coordinate 119,964,407 of OY726519.1, forward strand.
TCTTGTAAGACAACTTTTCTCTGATTAAAGTTTGGCACAACAGTTTCTTCAGTCTTGATGTTGTGATAACTGGCATTATCTAAAACGATAACACTTGGGCTTTTTAATGCTGGCATAAGCTGATTTTCGAACCAGTTTAGAAAGATGGGCCCGTTCATTTCTTGGTGATAATCCCCATCTTTAGCTTTGGCAAGAAAAACCAAATCACACCTATCAATCAAACCCTCCTCACGATTACCAGCGTGCAAAACTATCAACCTTTTACCTTTTCCTGAAGGGATCTTTGGGGCATCAGAACCATCAACTGGTAACCACATGTAGTCAGTGGCATGATTCTGATTAACCCAGGTCTCATCCAAATATACAATTTCATACCCATCCTCTCGAAACTTCCTGATTTTTCGGAGGTAATTACACCGATCATTTATTACTGACCTCTGATCATATAAAAGCCCCCTATTATCACCGGATTGTTTGTACTTATAACCAAGATCTAATCAAGTTAAAGTAAGCGTTGATTTCGAGATTTTAATTGTATCTTAAATTTCTTTCTTAATTTTTGAGACTGTTGGGGCAATTTTCCTGTTGTACATGCTATGAACGGTCCGTTTAATAACGCAACGGTCAAAATCATCAAGAGTTTTCTTTCTTTCTTTCGGTCTGTTGGATTCAGGAGGACTTTTACCGTTTACAACTCTATACACAGAACTGTAAGATATGCCAGCAGCCTTGCATGTTCTTTTAATCAAATTATCTGGGGAATAAAATGGTCTTCCCCTGGCCTTCTCAAGCTGAAAAAACTTGAATAGATTTAACACAATGTTTTTACAATCTTTTGACAAGTCCTTTGTTTTACCCATTCTTGCGATGTTTATATATATGTTAAGATGTCAAAAAATAGGTTTATGAAGAAATTTTATGTGAACTTTTAGAAAGATTTTAAAGTTTAAAAGTGGAGTGTCAAAATATGCCTGTACACGTGTCTCTGTCTCTATCAAGGTAAGATTTACCTGGCTGCTACCTCTAGTTAGTTTATTCCCACCTCTATTTTGGCGGTAAAGATCGGGGGAAATGTCAAATTTCAGATGAGTGCAGCAATAATGAAAGGTTATTGTTAGATGAAATGCATATTTTAAAAATGGTAGTAAAATTCTGCACAAAACTCTCGTTTACTGTGTTTTAAAAAAATGTATTGTTTTCGAGAAAACTCCAATTTTCCGTTTTCTAATCAAAAAATTATTACTTTAACATACTTAACTTAATAGAATTAATTAAAACAAGATACATGTAGGACTGTTAGTCTTAAACGTGACACTTTTATCTGTATACTGATGTTAATTGGTGATTATTTGACGCAATGCGGCATGCTATGTTATCCATTTGAAGATCAACCATTTAAATACATAAATAAATCTTTATAAACAGATTACTGGTGTATACTCATTAACATAAATTAATTTTCACATTTTAACCATATAGATTACTCCGAGTCATTTCATTGGTATCAGACACTATTAAAAAGCTGAATTAAAACAGCAAGAAAGGAAATGTCTTAAGATGAATGTATATATAATTAGTACATAGTAAAATAGTAGTACATTTTAGTAAGGAACGCAAATAAATTAAATAGCAAAAAAAAAGGGGGGGGGGGGTAATAAAATTACATAGTAATATAATAGTACATATTAGCATGGAATGCAAATGAATTAAATAACAAAAAAGAGGGTAATAAATAAAGAAGCCCAACACATGAGACGTTTAAATTGATGTGTTTCTTTTGATGTTGATTCTAAATCAATGTCCAGAACGTGACGCATTGCGGCAAAACTAAATATAGCGTGTAATCTTTGAATATTCCAAGTCGATGCCTTTAAATGGGTCCATTTGTTTTGATGTAATAAAAAATCTCCAGAATGTGTCGCATTGCGGCAAACCTAATACGATGTGTAATCTTGTAAGATGACACCAGTACTATAATCAGATAATCCATTCAGTAATTTGTAACAAACAAAGTATTGATAACAACCAGTGCCATTCAAGATGATATGATTAATACATATTATTTATATGTACATTTGTAGATGATTGTATTACAATAAAAAACAGACACTGTCAACATGGTAAGTAGGATGTTTTCTTTGTGGTTTTTATGAAAATGGAATACGTGAGTGTGTCTGTGTGTGTGGGGTGGGGTGGGAGGGTAGTAATGAAAAGAAAAGCAAGATAGTTGAAGGATATTTAACTTTTTGTTGACACTCAAAAGATATAGCAACATACAAATCTGGACGTTTATCATTAACAACATATCTGTAGCTACATCATACAAATCTGGACATCTATCATTAACAACATATCTGTAGCTACATCATACAAATCTGGACCTTTATCATTAACAACATATCTGTAGATACATCATACAAATCTGGACGTTTATCATTAACAACATATCTGTAGCTACATCATACAAATCTGGACCTTTATCATTAACAACATATCTGTAGATACATCATACAAATCTGGACCTTTATCATTAACAACATATCTGTAGCTACAACATACAAATCTGGACCTTTATCATTAACAACATATCTGTAGCTACAACATACAAATCTGGACATCTATCATTAACAACATATCTGTAGCTACAACATACAAATCTGGACATCTATCATTAACAACATATCTGTAGCTACAACATACAAATCTGGACGTTTATCATTAACAGCATATCTGTAGCTACAACATACAAATCTGGACCTTTATCATTAACAACATATCTGTAGATACATCATACAAATCTGGACGTTTATCATTAACAACATATCTGTAGCTACATCATACAAATCTGGACGTTTATCATTAACAGCATATCTGTAGCTACAACATACAAATCTGGACCTTTATCATTAACAACATATCTGTAGCTACATCATACAAATCTGGACGTTTATCATTAACAGCATATCTGTAGCTACATCATACAAATCTGGACGTTTATCATTAACAGCATATCTGTAGCTACATCATACAAATCTGGACGTTTATCATTAACAACATATCTGTAGCTACATCATACAAATCTGGACATCTATCATTAACAACATATCTGTAGCTACATCATACAAATCTGGACCTTTATCATTAACAACATATCTGTAGATACATCATACAAATCTGGACGTTTATCATTAACAACATATCTGTAGCTACATCATACAAATCTGGACCTTTATCATTAACAACATATCTGTAGATACATCATACAAATCTGGACCTTTATCATTAACAACATATCTGTAGCTACAACATACAAATCTGGACATCTATCATTAACAACATATCTGTAGCTACATCATACAAATCTGGACCTTTATCATTAACAACATATCTGTAGATACATCATACAAATCTGGACCTTTATCATTAACAACATATCTGTAGCTACAACATACAAATCTGGACATCTATCATTAACAACATATCTGTAGCTACAACATACAAATCTGGACGTTTATCATTAACAACATATCTGTAGCTACAACATACAAATCTGGACGTTTATCATTAACAGCATATCTGTAGCTACATCATACAAATCTGGACGTTTATCATTAACAACATATCTGTAGCTACATCATACAAATCTGGACGTTTATCATTAACAACATATCTGTAGATACATCATACAAATCTGGACCTTTATCATTAACAACATATCTGTAGCTACAACATACAAATCTGGACATCTATCATTAACAACATATCTGTAGCTACAACATACAAATCTGGACGTTTATCATTAACAGCATATCTGTAGCTACAACATACAAATCTGGACCTTTATCATTAACAACATATCTGTAGATACATCATACAAATCTGGACGTTTATCATTAACAACATATCTGTAGCTACATCATACAAATCTGGACGTTTATCATTAACAGCATATCTGTAGCTACAACATACAAATCTGGACCTTTATCATTAACAACATATCTGTAGCTACATCATACAAATCTGGACGTTTATCATTAACAGCATATCTGTAGCTACATCATACAAATCTGGACGTTTATCATTAACAGCATATCTGTAGCTACATCATACAAATCTGGACGTTTATCATTAACAACATATCTGTAGCTACATCATACAAATCTGGACGTTTATCATTAACAGCATATCTGTAGCTACAACATACAAATCTGGACGTTTATCATTAACAGCATATCTGTAGCTACATCATACAAATCTGGACGTTTATCATTAACAGCATATCTGTAGCTACATCATACAAATCTGGACGTTTATCATTAACAACATATCTGTAGCTACATCATACAAATCTGGACGTTTATCATTAACAGCATATCTGTAGCTACATCATACAAATCTGGACGTTTATCATTAACAGCATATCTGTAGCTACAACATACAAATCTGGACGTTTATCATTAACAGCATATCTGTAGCTACATCATACAAATCTGGACGTTTATCATTAACAGCATATCTGTAGCTACATCATACAAATCTGGACGTTTATCATTAACAACATATCTGTAGCTACAACATACAAATCTGGACGTTTATCATTAACAGCATATCTGTAGCTACATCATACAAATCTGGACGTTTATCATTAACAACATATCTGTAGCTACATCATACAAATCTGGAATGTTTATCATTAACATCATATCTGTAGCTACAACATACAAATCTGGACCTTTATCATTAACAACATATCTGTAGCTACATCATACAAATCTGGACCTTTATCATTAACAACATATCTGTAGCTACATCATACAAATCTGGACGTTTATCATTAACAGCATATCTGTAGCTACAACATACAAATCTGGACGTTTATCATTAACAGCATATCTGTAGCTACATCATACAAATCTGGACGTTTATCATTAACAACATACATCTAGCTGAATGAGACAATAATTGTTCTCAATCAGGTGAGAGTATATAACAAGAGATAGCTTAGGTTTTTTTGTATCATTGTGTTAGCAAGTTGTTTGACGAGACACAAATCCTGTATCTATTCGAATGTTTGCTCAAATCAATATACTTTCATAAGACCGATTGCTACAAAAGTAATTATATATTGTCCATGATTTATTTTCCGTTTGCCGTAGTCATAATCACGTCATCCTTTCCAATTTCATGACGTGTCATTAGATTTGCTTACAAATGTAACACTACGGGTGCCTTTATTGGAGCAGAAACTGATAACCACCGGAAAACATGAGTACATCCCGGTTTTAGTGGACTTCGTGTTGCTCAATCTTTTTTTTTCTGTTAAAGATTTGTGGATTATTCTTTGTTTTTTGGGGGACTATTTTATTGCCTGTTCTACTACTATTTATGACTTTATTGCCTGTTCTACTACTATTTATGACTTTATTGCCTGTTCTACTACTATTTATGACTTTATTGCCTGTTCTACTACTATTTATGACTTTATTGCCTGTTCTACTACTATTTATGACTTTATTGCCTGTTCTACTACTATTTATGACTTTATTGCCTGTTCTACTACTATTTATGACTTTATTGCCTGTTCTACTACTATTTATGACTTTCAATTATCCTTGTTGATGTCTTCCAACTTTTCTTACTTAATATGTCTTAATATGATTAACTTAATTTACGTTTTTTTTTTACTTAGAAATGCTAATGCTATTTTATTTTATTTATTCAGGCTGAAACACTGACAGAGGAACAAATTGCAGGTATGTAAACACGTGTACAATTTTGCAGGTGATCTCTAATGTTTTTATTTCTTATCAGTTATAATAATGTATTAGTGGGGTTTTTATATTTGTGCCTTTATTTGTGTGATTTTGTATTCTAATATCTCTTTTAATAGAATATGCCACATTTGTTTTCTGCATTAGGAAGTATGTGTTCGTCTCCCGAGTGTGACATTCTGTGTTCGCTATGCAACTTGGTAACTCTGCATTCCACTTCTTGTTTATGCATTCGCTTAACATTCCATAATATATATAATATATATTTGACGAATAACACAAAATAAATAAAAACTAACACAGCCTTGAACATGAATAGGATACATTAAGACTTTGATGCCCAACTACCACGCATAGGAATGAGAGGAACACAGATCTATACATTTACCAAAGTCCATAATAGCATAAGAATAAAGAAATAAATAGGATATATGACTTCTCAACAGTACACACAAGATAACAAAGCAAAATGACAAGGTTGTAAGGTCGCCACCATGGTTGACCGCTACGGAATATCTGTGTCACAAATCAACACAAATATATTCCGTTGGTAGTCATCACAATCCGGTACTTTCCTCATTCATTACTTATCACTGGGTTTGTAATAAGAATACCACGACGGGTGTCACTAGTGGGACCCGTGTTACTCAATCTTTAGTTACCAGTGTTAGGCTGTGTCGTGGTTTGTAGATCATTGTTTGTTCTTTGTCCCTCACAAGAAACACACGGAAGAAAATAAATCACAACCCAGAAAACTTAAAAAAATGAGCAACATTGAACCTTTCTAGGATATGTTCCACCCGGTTACAAAATGAGCACAATGGATTCTTTCTAGTATATGTTCCACCTGGTTACAAAAAGAGCAACATGGATTCTTTCTAGTATATGTTCCACCTGGTTACAAAAAGAGCAACATGGATTCTTTCTAGTATATGTTCCACCTGGTTACAAAAAGAGCAACATGGATTCTTTCTAGTATATGTTCCACCTGGTTACAAAAAGAGCAACATGGATTCTTTCTAGTATATGTTCCACCTGGTTACAAAAAGAGCAACATGGATTCTTTCTAGTATATGTTCCACCTGGTTACAAAAAGAGCAACATGGATTCTTTCTAGTATATGTTCCACCTGGTTACAAAATGAGCAACATGGATTCTTTCTAGTATATGTTCCACCTGGTTACAAAAAGAGCAACATGGATTCTTTCTAGTATATGTTCCACCTGGTTACAAAATCGGCCTATAAAAAGTAATTATATCGCTATATCTACAATTACAGAATTTAAAGAAGCATTTAGTCTGTTCGATAAAGATGGCGATGGAACGATATCTTGTAAAGAATTAGGAACCGTGATGAGATCTCTCGGTCAGAACCCAACAGAAGCAGAATTACAGGACATGGTCAACGAGGTAGACACAGATGGTAAGTATTACTAATTAATGCGATGCACAAATCAGCGATAAGCAATACTTTTTGTGATAATAAACCATTTACTTGATTGTTCATAAGATTAAGGATTGAATGCACAATTAACCATCAATGTTGAAAAAGATATGTGGAAAACTAGGTTATTGATAAATAATCTCAGGGAAAACGTAGATTTCTATAGACTTTTAAAATCTAACGAGAATGTATCAACATGAAAACTACTAGAAGTTAACATTACCTTCGTTTTAGTGTGGTTTCTGTCACCATATCTTGTCTTTTTGTCCTCTTTCTATTATTGACAACTGTATTCTTCTCCTATTCACGGCTTCTGATTACAGCTTTGATATTTGAAAACTGTTATGATAACATACATCTCTTTAATTAATCCTAAAGTTAAAAGTCTATGCAGTCTATCGCATAATTAATCCTTAAGTTGAAAGTCTATGTAGTCTATCGCATAATTAATCCATAAGTTGAAAGTCTATGTAGTCTATCGCATAATTAATCCATAAGTTGAAAGTCTATGTATTATATGACATAATTAATCCTTAAGTTGAAAGTCTATGTAGTCTATCGCATAATTAATCCATAAGTTGAAAGTCTATGTATTATATGACATAATTAATCCTTAAGTTGAAAGTCTATGTAGTCTATCACATAACTAATCCTTAAGTTGAAAGTCTATGTAGTCTATCGCATAATTAATCCTTAAGTTGAAAGTCTATGTAGTCTATCGCATAATTAATCCTTAAGTTGAAAGTCTATGTAGTCTATCGCATAATTAATCCTTAAGTTGAAAGTCTATGTAGTCTATCGCATAATTAATAAATGAATCTTGTAAACCATCTTGTAAATCTTAGAGTTGGAAATAAAGTTCACATGTTACAGGCAATGGTACAATTGAATTTCCTGAATTTCTTACGATGATGGCGAGAAAGGTGAAAGATAGTGGAGAATCAGAAGAAGAACTTCGGGAAGCCTTTAGAGTGTTCGATAAAGACGGAAATGGTTCCATAAGTGCAGCAGAACTACGTCATGTCATGACAAATCTCGGAGAAAAGTTAACAGACGAGGAGGTAGACGAGATGATACGAGAAGCAGACACTGACGGAGATGGACAAGTCAATTATGAAGGTATTAATTTTATTTGTCCATGTTTAATTTACCTGACATAGCTAAATTATGTATTTTGAGTTTTTGCTGATTAACGGAAAGTGAGCTATATATCATGGCGAATATAATTTACTTTTTGATGAGATGTTGACCTTTATAGTGCAGTGCCAGCTCACTAAAACAAAGGTCCACATTTTTGTTGAACCACGACACTATGTCATGTACATATATATATTGTTAGCAGCTTCTGATGTTGTTTTTTATGATGCTTAGTTAGCAATAGTCTTGTTTCTACTTGTTAGTATGATTAACATTCATCTCCTTTTTTACATTTGTTATAATACCGGTATGCTAGACTGCAATTTAAATATTGTTTTACAATAGCAACTGAATTATGCAAAATATAATTGTTTTTTCACACACGCACGCACGCACGCACGCACACACACACACACACACACACACATAAAAGAAAACAATTTCACACCTGTTTAAAATATGTTTGTCTATTTTCAGAATTTGTGACGATGATGGTCTCGAAGTGAGCGAAAACAGACTTTTGACTTTGACGAACCAGAAAGCTGATAATGGGCTGTCTATATAGAAGTTTTACACTCTGATAATGACTACACATTGTTTACGAAAGGAAATACATGTATATTCTCAGGATGAAAAATAAAAGATTAGAATGAATAGTTTAAAGAGATGACGGCACGATGTTATTAAGTCAGAAGAATTATTATAGTTAAACAATAAAGGTTAGGGTTATGGTGTTTAACGCCACTTTCAATAATATTCCAGCTATATCGTCGCGATCAGCTTTATTGGTGGAGGAAATCGGAGGACCCGGAGAAAACAACCGACCTGTCGCAAGTCACTGACAAACTTTATCACATAATGACCTAGGCTTACAATAAAATATTTTTGGGATCAGACAACTCAACAGAATTTGTCCACCTTATTTGAAATAAATATTGTTTTATTACAACAATGTACCCATGGAAAAAAAAGATGCATGACACATGTACAAAAATGAAATATTATTATAATATAAGAAAGATGTGTTATTAGTTGTGGAAATAATTCGACAACTTAATATATCATATTCTTCACAACTTGAACACTAATTCATAGAAATTAAGTTTGGCTTGCATTCTGCTTTGTAATCTTCCAATATTTGTCCTGTCATTAAAAAACGATCGCCGAGAAATATTCCTCCTCCCCATCCCCTTATCCTCAAGGAAAAGGAAAAAAAAGAAAACAAGATTTAAAACAACATCACTTGCCGTTTATGTTGTACGTATTTCACCACATACTAATGTCTCACAATATGTATTCATCCTCTTTCATTACAATGTAATCTTTTCGACACTCGTGGTCTTTTCTATGTTCAATGATTTGAGGTAAGAGGTAGTTGTCGTTAAGAGGTAGTTGTCGCTAAGAGGTAGTTGTCGTTAAGAGGTTGTTGTCGTTAAGAGGTAGTTGTCGTTTTGTTGATATTGGTTGAATTGGTGACCATCATTGTTTAAATTATCTTTTCATTATTTAATATTAACATATATTAACTACAGTTATGACAATTCGAAGACGAAGTAATTGTTAACTTCGCTCTAATTAAATATTTCAGATAAATCCAATACAAGGTGTTTATTTTAATGAATTAATGAAAACGAATGGATAAATTCTTGTTAATTTCGTTCATTATATTATATCATACATCAAAACATTATAATCAGATGACTTCATTCTAAGTCTTTTGAATTGAACCCTTTACGGCCAACAATTACAGAGCTGCTGAATTCGGGTCTTAATCTTATCGCAATGTTTTCTACAAGATACATTAAAACGATTCCCTTTTTATATTGAACAAAATAATTTCTGACAATGTATGAAGAGCAACCGATATATTGTTTAACCCTAACAACTATGCATTTATCCCCAACCATCAGTATAAGACACCAGGTTTATCATTCAGGACAACACAAATATAGAAGTTACTTGAAAACAATAATAACATTATCAAATAATGCTAGGGTAAATAACTTTTGAAACTATTGGAAATACATGTAACAATGAAATATTATCATTGTGATAGTGTAAGCTGTATTTTTACCAATGATTTGAATCAACTGGCGAGTAATTGTGTTGCAGTGGTGGTGAATTTCAAAGATTCAAATGGAACCTCTTTACCTAAGATTACAAGCCTCTCTCTACACCAAACATATTTTTTCTTTAATTTTGTTTCAAGATTTACCTAAGATTGCAAGCCTCTCTCTACACCAAACATATTTTTTCTTTAATTTTGTTTCAAGATTTACCTAAGATTGCAAGCCTCTCTCTACACCAAACATATTTTTTCCTTAAATTTTGTTTCAAGATATACCTAAGATTACAAGCCTCTCTCTACACCAAACATATTTTTTTCTTTAATTTTGTTTCAAGATTTACCTAAGATTGCAAGCATCTCTCTACACCAAACATATTTTTTCCTTTAATTTTGTTTCAAGATATACCTAAGATTACAAGTCTCTCTCTACACCAAATATATTTTTTTCTTAAATTTTGTTTCAAGATATTTCTGTTAAAATAATTTAATAGCGTGTGAACATTATATGACAATACGTGCTGTAATTTATGACTTACGGGTGCAAATTTCCTATTATTTCTATACGGCTGTTGTCTATTGATACGATAATAAACAAACTAAAAAGATATTGATACAGCATGAGCGACAGTGACCTCCACACAATGGAAAGGTTTTCACATCTTTTATGACACATCTACGCGGAAGGGTTTCTTGCTTTTGCTCAAAGAAAACTTTATCAAAGAGGTAATCAGAAGCCGTAAATCGAAGGACAGGTACAACATTGTTTCAAATTACATATAACACTTTCAAGGCCTAATTTGATGAAAACATAATCAACATGTGAAAAATGTTTTCGTTCGTATTTTTTCTTTCTTTCCCTCCTTGGTCGATGCGCATGCAGACAGAGTCTGTAAAATAACATGAACGAGCGAGGACTTAAACGAACATAATCGATCAACAACACGAACAACTTTAAGCTTAAAAGGTTCAGGTCCTGACTTGTGACAGACACAAAAAAGACCATAACATATGACGTTAGAGGTTCAGGTCCTGACTTGTGACAGACACAAAAAAGACCAAAACATATGACGTTAGAGGTTCAGGTCCTTACTTGTGACAGACACAAAAAAGACCAAAACATATGACGTTAGAGGTTCAGGTCCTGACTTGTGACAGACACAAAAAAGACCATAACATATGACGTTAGAGGTTCAGGTCCTGACTTGTGACAGACACAAAAAAGACCAAAACATATGACGTTAGAGGTTCAGGTCCTGACTTGTGACAGACACAAAAAAGACCAAAACATATGACGTTAGAGGTTCAGGTCCTTACTTGTGACAGACACAAAAAAGACCATAACATATGACGTTAGAGGTTCAGGTCCTGACTTGTGACAGACACAAAAAAGACCATAACATATGACGTTAGAGGTTCAGGTCCTGACTTGTGACAGACACAAAAAAGACCATAACATATGACGTTAGAGGTTCAGATCCTGACTTGTGACAGACACAAAAAAGACCAAAACATATGACGTTAGAGGTTCAGGTCCTTACTTGTGACAGACACAAAAAAGACCATAACATATGACGTTAGAGGTTCAGATCCTGACTTGTGACAGACACAAAAAAAACATAACATATGACGCTAGAGGTTCAGGTCCTTACTTGTGACAGACACAAAAAAGACCAAAACATATGACGTTAGAGGTTCAGGTCCTGACTTGTGACAGACACAAAAAAGACCATAACATATGACGTTAGAGGTTCAGATCCTGACTTGTGACAGACACAAAAAAGACCATAACATATGACGTTAGAGGTTCAGATCCTGACTTGTGACAGACACAAAAAAGACCAAAATATATGACGTTAGAGGTTCAGGTCCTGACTTGTGACAGACACAAAAAAGACCATAACATATGACGTTAGAGGTTCAGATCCTGACTTGTGACAGACACAAAAAAGACCATAACATATGACGTTAGAGGTTCAGATCCTGACTTGTGACAGACACAAAAAAGACCAAAACATATGACGTTAGAGGTTCAGGTCCTGACTTGTGACAGACACAAAAAAGACCAAAATATATGACGTTAGAGGTTCAGGTCCTGACTTGTGACAGACACAAAAAAGACCAAAATATATGACGCTAGAGGTTCAGGTCCTTACTTGTGACAGACACAAAAAAGACCAAAACATATGACGTTAGAGGTTCAGGTCCTGACTTGTGACAGATACAAAAAAGACCATAACATATGACGTTAGAGGTTCAGATCCTGACTAGTGACAGACACAAAAAAGACCATAACATATGACGTTAGAGGTTCAGGTCCTGACTTGTGACAGACACAAAAAAGACCAAAATATATGACGTTAGAGGTTCAGGTCCTGACTTGTGACAGACACAAAAAAGACCAAAATATATGACGCTAGAGGTTCAGGTCCTTACTTGTGACAGACACAAAAAAGACCAAAACATATGACGTTAGAGGTTCAGGTCCTGACTTGTGACAGATACAAAAAAGACCATAACATATGACGTTAGAGGTTCAGATCCTGACTTGTGACAGACACAAAAAAGACCAAAATATATGACGCTAGAGGTTCAGGTCCTTACTTGTGACAGACACAAAAAAGACCAAAACATATGACGTTAGAGGTTCAGGTCCTGACTTGTGACAGATACAAAAAAGACCATAACATATGACGTTAGAGGTTCAGATCCTGACTTGTGACAGACACAAAAAAGGCAATAACATATGACGTTATAGGTTCAGATCCTGACTTGTGACAGACACAAAAAAGACAATAACATATGACGTTATAGGTTCAGATCCTGACTTGTGACAGACACAAAAAAGACCATAACATATGACGTTAGAGGTTCAGGTCCTGACTTGTGACAGACACAAAAAAGACCAAAATATATGACGCTAGAGGTTCAGGTCCTTACTTGTGACAGACACAAAAAAGACCAAAACATATGACGTTAGAGGTTCAGGTCCTGACTTGTGACAGACACAAAAAAGACCATAACATATGACGTTAGAGGTTCAGGTCCTGACTTGTGACAGACACAAAAAAGACCATAACATATGACGTTAGAGGTTCAGGTCCTGACTTGTGACAGATACAAAAAAGACCATAACATATGACGTTAGAGGTTCAGATCCTGACTTGTGACAGACACAAAAAAGACCATAACATATGACGTTAGAGGTTCAGGTCCTGACTTGTGACAGACACAAAAAAGACCATAACATATGACGTTAGAGGTTCAGATGCTGACTTGTGACAGACACAAAAAAGACCATAACATATGACGTTAGAGGTTCAGATGCTGACTTGTGACAGATACAAAAAAGACCATAACATATGACGTTAGAGGTTCAGATCCTGACTTGTGACAGATACAAAAAAGACCATAACATATGACGTTAGAGGTTCAGATCCTGACTTGTGACAGACACAAAAAAGACCATAACATATGACGTTAGAGGTTCAGGTCCTGACTTGTGACAGACACAAAAAAGACCAAAACATATGACGTTAGAGGTTCAGGTCCTGACTTGTGACAGACACAAAAAAGACCATAACATATGACGTTAGAGGTTCAGGTCCTGACTTGTGACGGACACAAAAAAGACCAAAACATATGACGTTAGAGGTTCAGATCCTGACTTGTGACAGACACAAAAAAGACCATAACATATGACGCTAGAGGTTCAGGTCCTTACTTGTGACAGACACAAAAAAGACCAAAACATATGACGTTAGAGGTTCAGGTCCTGACTTGTGACAGACACAAAAAAGACCATAACATATGACGTTAGAGGTTCAGGTCCTGACTTGTGACAGACACAAAAAAGACCATAACATATGACGCTAGAGGTTCAGGTCCTGACTTGTGACAGATACAAAAAAGACCATAACATATGACGTTAGAGGTTCAGATCCTGACTTGTGACAGACACAAAAAAGACCATAACATATGACGTTATAGGTTCAGGTCCTGACTTGTGACAGATACAAAAAAGACCATAACATATGACGTTAGAGGTTCAGGTCCTGACTTGTGACAGACACAAAAAAGACCATAGCATATGACGTTAGAGGTTCAGGTCCTGACTTGTGACAGACACAAAAAAGACCATAACATATGACGTTAGAGGTTCAGGTCCTTACTTGTGACAGACACAAAAAAGACCATAACATATGACGTTATAGGTTCAGGTCCTGACTTGTGACAGACACAAAAAAGACCATAACATATGACGTTAGAGGTTCAGGTCCTGACTTGTGACAGACACAAAAAAGACCATAACATATGACGTTAGAGGTTCAGATCCTGACTTGTGACAGACACAAAAAAGACCATAACATATGACGTTAGAGGTTCAGGTCCTTACTTGTGACAGACACAAAAAAGACCATAACATATGACGTTATAGGTTCAGGTCCTGACTTGTGACAGACACAAAAAAGACCATAACATATGACGTTAGAGGTTCAGGTCCTGACTTGTGACAGATACAAAAAAGACCATAACATATGACGTTAGAGGTTCAGGTCCTGACTTGTGACAGACACAAAAAAGACCATAACATATGACGTTAGAGGTTCAGGTCCTTACTTGTGACAGACACAAAAAAGACCATAACATATGACGTTATAGGTTCAGGTCCTGACTTGTGACAGACACAAAAAAGACCATAACATATGACGTTAGAGGTTCAGGTCCTGACTTGTGACAGACACAAAAAAGACCATAACATATGACGTTAGAGGTTCAGATCCTGACTTGTGACAGACACAAAAAAGACCATAACATATGACGTTAGAGGTTCAGGTCCTGACTTGTGACAGACACAAAAAAGACCAAAATATATGATAGTTAGAGGTTCAGGTCCTGACTTGTGACAGACACAAAAAAGACCATAACATATGACGTTAGAGGTTCAGGTCCTTACTTGTGACAGACACAAAAAAGACCATAACATATGACGTTATAGGTTCAGGTCCTGACTTGTGACAGATACAAAAAAGACCAAAACATATGACGTTAGAGGTTCAGGTCCTGACTTGTGACAGACACAAAAAAGACCAAAACATATGACGTTAGAGGTTCAGGTCCTGACTTGTGACAGACACAAAAAAGACCATAACATATGACGTTATAGGTTCAGGTCCTGACTTGTGACAGATACAAAAAAGACCATAACATATGACGTTATAGGTTCAGGTCCTGACTTGTGACAGACACAAAAAAGACCATAACATATGACGTTATAGGTTCAGGTCCTGACTTGTGACAGATACAAAAAAGACCATAACATATGACGTTATAGGTTCAGGTCCTGACTTGTGACAGATACAAAAAAGACCATAACATATGACGTTATAGGTTCAGGTCCTGACTTGTGACAGATACAAAAAAGACCAAAACATATGACGTTAGAGGTTCAGGTCCTGACTTGTGACAGACACAAAAAAGACCAAAACATATGACGTTAGAGGTTCAGGTCCTGACTTGTGACAGACACAAAAAAGACCATAACATATGACTTTAGAGGTTCAGGTCCTGACTTGTGACAGACACAAAAAAAAACATAACATATGACGTTAGAGGTTCAGGTCCTGACTTGTGACAGATACAAAAAAGACCATAACATATGACGTTAGAGGTTCAGATCCTGACTTGTGACAGACACAAAAAAAACCATAACATATGACGCTAGAGGTTCAGGTCCTTACTTGTGACAGACACAAAAAAGACCATAACATATGACGTTATAGGTTCAGGTCCTGACTTGTGACAGATACAAAAAAGACCAAAACATATGACGTTAGAGGTTCAGGTCCTGACTTGTGACAGACACAAAAAAGACCAAAACATATGACGTTAGAGGTTCAGGTCCTGACTTGTGACAGACACAAAAAAACCCATAACATATGACGCTAGAGGTTCAGGTCCTGACTTGTGACAGACACAAAAAAGACCATAACATATGACGTTAGAGGTTCAGATCCTGACTTGTGACAGACACAAAAAAGACCATAACATATGACGTTAGAGGTTCAGATCCTGACTTGTGACAGACACAAAAAAGACCATAACATATGACGTTAGAGGTTCAGATCCTGACTTGTGACAGACACAAAAAAGACCATAACATATGACGTTAGAGGTTCAGATCCTGACTTGTGACAGACACAAAAAAGACCATAACATATGACGTTAGAGGTTCAGGTCCTTACTTGTGACAGACACAAAAAATACCATAACATATGACGTTAGAGGTTCAGGTCCTGACTTGTGACAGATACAAAAAAGACCAAAACATATGACGTTAGAGGTTCAGGTCCTGACTTGTGACAGACACAAAAAAGACCAAAACATATGACGTTAGAGGTTCAGGTCCTGACTTGTGACAGACACAAAAAAAACCATAACATATGACGCTAGAGGTTCAGGTCCTGACTTGTGACAGACACAAAAAAGACCATAACATATGACGTTAGAGGTTCAGATCCTGACTTGTGACAGACACAAAAAAGACCATAACATATGACGTTAGAGGTTCAGATCCTGACTTGTGACAGACACAAAAAAGACCATAACATATGACGTTAGAGGTTCAGATCCTGACTTGTGACAGACACAAAAAAGACCATAACATATGACGTTAGAGGTTCAGGTCCTTACTTGTGACAGACACAAAAAATACCATAACATATGACGTTAGAGGTTCAGGTCCTGACTTGTGACAGACACAAAAAAGACCATAACATATGACGTTAGAGGTTCAGGTCCTGACTTGTGACAGACACAAAAAAGACCATAACATATGACGTTAGAGGTTCAGGTCCTTACTTGTGACAGACACAAAAAAGACCATAACATATGACGTTAGAGGTTCAGGTCCTGACTTGTGACAGATACAAAAAAGACCATAACATATGACGTTAGAGGTTCAGGTCCTGACTTGTGACAGATACAAAAAAGACCATAACATATGACGTTAGAGGTTCAGATCCTGACTTGTGACAGACACAAAAAAGACCAAAATATATGACGTTAGAGGTTCAGGTCCTGACTTGTGACAGACACAAAAAAGACCATAACATATGACGTTAGAGGTTCAGGTCCTGACTTGTGACAGACACAAAAAAGACCATAACATATGACGTTAGAGGTTCAGGTCCTTACTTGTGACAGACACAAAAAAGACCATAACATATGACGTTAGAGGTTCAGATCCTGACTTGTGACAGACACAAAAAAGACCATAACATATGACGTTAGAGGTTCAGATCCTTACTTGTGACAGACACAAAAAAGACCATAACATATGACGTTAGAGGTTCAGATCCTGACTTGTGACAGACACAAAAAAGACCATAACATATGACTTTAGAGGTTCAGGTCCTGACTTGTGACAGACACAAAAAAGACCAAAACATATGACGTTAGAGGTTCAGATCCTGACTTGTGACAGACACAAAAAAGACCATAACATATGACTTTAGAGGTTCAGGTCCTTACTTGTGACAGACACAAAAAAGACCAAAACATATGACGTTAGAGGTTCAGGTCCTGACTTGTGACAGACACAAAAAAGACCATAACATATGACGTTATAGGTTCAGGTCCTTACTTGTGACAGACACAAAAAAGACCAAAACATATGACGTTAGAGGTTCAGGTCCTGACTTGTGACAGACACAAAAAAGACCATAACATATGACGTTAGAGGTTCAGGTCCTGACTTGTGACAGACACAAAAAAGACCATAACATATGACGTTATAGGTTCAGGTCCTGACTTGTGACAGACACAAAAAAGACCATAACATATGACGTTAGAGGTTCAGGTCCTGACTTGTGACAGACACAAAAAAGACCATAACATATGACGTTAGAGGTTCAGATCCTGACTTGTGACAGACACAAAAAAGACCATAACATATGACGTTAGAGGTTCAGATCCTGACTTGTGACAGACACAAAAAAGACCATAACATATGACGTTAGAGGTTCAGGTCCTTACTTGTGACAGACACAAAAAAGACCATAACATATGACGTTAGAGGTTCAGGTCCTGACTTGTGACAGACACAAAAAAGACCATAACATATGACGTTAGAGGTTCAGATCCTGACTTGTGACAGACACAAAAAAGACCATAACATATGACGTTATAGGTTCAGGTCCTGACTTGTGACAGACACAAAAAAGACCATAACATATGACGTTAGAGGTTCAGATCCTGACTTGTGACAGACACAAAAAAGACCATAACATATGACTTGAGAGGTTCAGGTCCTGACTTGTGACAGACACAAAAAAGACCATAAAATATGACGTTAGAGGTTCAGATCCTGACTTGTGACAGACACAAAAAAGACCATAACATATGACGTTAGAGGTTCAGATCCTGACTTGTGACAGACACAAAAAAGACCATAACATATGACGTTAGAGGTTCAGATCCTGACTTGTGACAGACACAAAAAAGACCATAACATATGACTTTAGAGGTTCAGGTCCTGACTTGTGACAGACACAAAAAAGACCATAACATATGACGTTATAGGTTCAGGTCCTGACTTGTGACAGACACAAAAAAGACCATAACATATGACGTTATAGGTTCAGGTCCTGACTTGTGACAGACACAAAAAAGACCATAACATATGACGTTAGAGGTTCAGGTCCTGACTTGTGACAGACACAAAAAAGACCATAACATATGACGTTAGAGGTTCAGATCCTGACTTGTGACAGACACAAAAAAGACCATAACATATGACGTTAGAGGTTCAGATCCTGACTTGTGACAGACACAAAAAAGACCATAACATATGACGTTAGAGGTTCAGGTCCTTACTTGTGACAGACACAAAAAAGACCATAACATATGACTTTAGAGGTTCAGGTCCTGACTTGTGACAGACACAAAAAAGACCATAACATATGACGTTAGAGGTTCAGATCCTGACTTGTGACAGACACAAAAAAGACCATAACATATGACGTTATAGGTTCAGGTCCTGACTTGTGACAGACACAAAAAAGACCATAACATATGACGTTAGAGGTTCAGATCCTGACTTGTGACAGACACAAAAAAGACCATAACATATGACTTGAGAGGTTCAGGTCCTGACTTGTGACAGACACAAAAAAAGACCATAACATATGACGTTAGAGGTTCAGATCCTGACTTGTGACAGACACAAAAAAGACCATAACATATGACGTTAGAGGTTCAGATCCTGACTTGTGACAGACACAAAAAAGACCATAACATATGACTTTAGAGGTTCAGGTCCTGACTTGTGACAGACACAAAAAAGACCATAACATATGACGTTAGAGGTTCAGATCCTGACTTGTGACAGACACAAAAAAGACCATAACATATGACGTTAGAGGTTCAGGTCCTTACTTGTGACAGACACAAAAAAGACCATAACATATGACGTTAGAGGTTCAGGTCCTTACTTGTGACAGACACAAAAAAGACCATAACATATGACGTTAGAGGTTCAGGTCCTGACTTGTGTGACATACACAAAAATGTGGCGGAGTGAAACCGGTTAATATGATAATTATTTTGATTCAATATAGCAATGGGTTGCCAATGACTACACAATATATCAATGGGTTGCCAATGACTACACAATATATCAATGGGTTGCCAATGACTACACAATATATCAATGGTTATGAAAAGAAAGCTTACTCAGTGATGGCCATCAAACCTGGTGATAAATCATGCAAAGGGATAGAACAGGATTGTGATTACGACAAACGAAACATATCCTTGGTCATTTGTGACACAGATATTTCGTAGCTGTTACTGTCAATTTCTCTGTGTAGGTTAAGGTATGAAGCAGACTTAATTGTATCTGTGGTATCCTTTATTTCAAGTAATGTTGATAACCAAATCACCAAGTGATTTTTATGATTGTGGCACCATGTATTGATGTCTGGACCAGTCAATGTTTATCTATCAGGGACAAGTCAATGTTTCTAACAATGGTACCATACTGAATGGAGCACGGACATTTTTATCACAAAGGAATTAGTCAATTGTTATAACCGGAGTACATTACTTGTTGCGAGGATAAAACTGATATTTTCGTTGATGTTTATTTTTACCAGTAAGGAAGCCAAAAAGGTTCAATAATATTAGAGGTATAATATTACCCGTAATGCACCTTATTAAAATGGGTGTTATCAGTAATCTTTTAAAGTCAAGGCTTAAATCAATACTAAATATAGGGTGGTCATACACAGGGTGGAGGAAACACATCAACAATGGTAAGATATTTATACTTTATAGGTTCTAGTTAAAATCTTATATGTAAATAATGCAAAAATTATAATTATAATGAATATTTTGTGTATTATATTTTTTTCTTCTAATTATTTAATCTCTTATTAAAGAAATCTGTATATATACATGTATTTATAATATGATAACCTTATATACAGCGATTAAAGGTTTACGATCAGGTATAGAATTTACTTAAAGATGTAAACAAAATATTACAAAGGACTTAACCATGTATATGGCTAGTGTTTGTTTTTATGCATTATAAAGGGACGTTATTATTAAGATTTAGAGACACTCTTCAGGACCAAATTAATATCCCTTGTGTTGATGACAAACTTGCCCCTTTGGTATCTTCAAACTCTTCTTGCATTCACTATTACATTTATAAAATAAACTTTCATTTATCATTAAGAATTTAATTAAACCTATGTTGATTATCAAGTTAATATTTACTTGATCGAAGTACGTTGAAAATAAGGTATCAAAATAATAGCATTTCATTATGTAACTTAAAATTGTGTGGGTACAGCAATATAAAGGGTGTATGGTACAGCACTTGAAGCGTTCAATATTACCACTTACACCATCACACCATTACATCATACACATAAACCATTCCCCATTACAACATCTGCCATTACATCATACACATAAACCATTCCCCATTACAACATATACCATTACATCATACACATAAACCATTCCCCATTACAACATCTACCTTTACATCATACACATAATTACACCATTCCCCACACAAATTACACCATTCCCCACACACATTACACCATTCCCCACACATATTACACCATTCCCCACACAAATTACACTATTCCCCACACATATTACACCATTCCCCACACATATTACACCATTCCCCACACAAATTACACCATTCCCCACACACATTACACCATTCCCCACACATATTACACCATTCCCCACACAAATTACACTATTCCCCACACATATTACACCATTCCCCACACATATTACACCATTCCCCACACAAATTACACTATTCCCCACACAAACTACACCATTCCCCACACACATTACACCATTCCCCACACGAATTACACCATTCCTCACACAAATTACACTATTCCCCACACAAATTACACCATTCCCCACACAAATTACACCATTCCCCACACAAATTACACCATTCCCCACACACATTACATCATTTCCCACATATATTACATTTTTTCCTACACACATTATACCATTCCCCACACAAATTACACCATTCCCCACACAAATTACACCATTCCCCACACACATTACATCATTTCCCACATATATTACATTTTTTCCTACACACATTATACCATTCCCAACAAACATTACACTATTACCCACACACATTACATTATTCCCCACACACATCACACCATTCCCCACACATATTACACCATTCCCCACACACATTACATTATTTCCCACACACATTACATAGATTCCCCAAACACGTTACATTATTTCCCACATACATTATACCATTTACTATCAATTATTATAACGCGGACGTGAAAAAAGACATCAATGAAAACGATCATAATGAAAAATTTAATTTCTATTTGTTACAACAAATATATGCTATTCAAATATGAAATCAGAGTCCTGACAAATTCTTGTAGGCTTCACATATTTTCATAATAAAGGATATTTAATTTTTATCTGTTCAATTGATTTTAATTTTATGTAAAGTTATATTAAACAATTTCAACCCAAGTTATAATGAGCCTTTTAAATAGAAACATTCACTTTTTGCTCATTATGGAGGTTCCTATTCGGCAGCAATCATCTTTTTGGATTTGGATAGGATACACAAGCACTGGAATATTGTATTAATTGGTATTCAAAAAACAAAGATTAAATGCATCCACACAACCAACATAGCACAGCTTACATTATAGTATAGCGTCTTGTATTAAACATAGCACAGCTTACATTATAGTATAGCGTCTTGTATTAAACATAGCACAGCTTACATTATAGCATAGCGTCTTGTATTAAACAAAGCACAGCTTACATTATAGTATAGCGTCTTGTATTAAACATAGCACAGCTTACATTATAGTATAGCGTCTTGTATTAAACATATCACAGCTTACATTATAGTATAGCGTCTTGTATTAAACATAGCACAGCTTACATTATAGTATAGCGTCTTGTATTAAACATAGCACAGCTTACATTATAGTATAGCGTCTTGTATTAAACGTAGCACAGCTTACATTATAGTATAGCGTCTTGTATTAAGCATAGCACAGCTTACATTATAGCATAGCGTCTTGTATTAAACATAGCAAAGCTTACATTATAGTATAGCGTCTTGTATTAAACATAGCACAGCTTACATTATAGTATAGCGTCTTCTATTAAACATAGCACAGCTTACATTATAGTATAGCGTCTTGTATTAAACATAGCACAGCTTACATTATAGTATAGCGTCTTGTATTAAACAAATGAACTTTAACTTAACTGTTTACATGATAATTTCAGGCTGAACATCTGACGGAAGAACAAATTTCAGGTAGGGTTTATTACCTATATTTTTACCTGACAATTTGAAACAAGAAATACACAAAGGTAAAGTATTATGTTTACTATTTAACACTTTAGGGCTGGACTACCTCCAGGAAAACAAGAACTGACAGGTAAAATAATAGTGAATGTTCTACCTCCAGGAAAACAAGAACTGACAGGTACAATAATAGTGAATGTTCTACCTCCAGGAAAACAAGAACTGACAGGTAAAATAATAGTGAATGTTCTACCTCCAGGAAAACAAGAACTGACAGGTAAAATAATAGTGAATGTTCTACCTCCTGGAAAACAAGAACTGACAGGTAAAATAATAGTGAATGTTCTACCTCCAGGAAAACAAGAACTGACAGGTAAAATAATAGTGAATGTTCCACCTCCAGGAAAACAAGAACTGACAGGTAAAATAATAGTTCTACCTCCACATGATTGTTAGTTGAACACATGATAGATGAACAAATCATTTTAATATTAAGGTGCAATAACAAGGATTAATAAAGCATAAAAGGGTAAGCAACAACAGCATGGTGCAATACAAATATAGAAGGTACAATAGTATGGTGCAATACAAATATAGAAGGTACAATAGTATGGTGCAAACAAATATAGAAGGTACAATAGCATGGGGCAATACAAATATAGAAGGTACAATAGTATGGTGCAATACAAATATAGAAGGTACAATAGTATGGTGCAATACAAATATAGAAGGTACAATAGTATGGTGCAATACAAATATAGAAGGTACAATAGTATGGTGCAATACAAATATAGAAGGTACAATAGCATGGGGCAATACAAATATAGAAGGTACAACAGCATGGTGCAATACAAATATAGAAGGTACAATAGTATGGTGCAATACAAATATAGAAGGTACAATAGCATGGGGCAATACAAATATAGAAGGTACAATAGCATGGGGCAATACAAATATAGAAGGTACAACAGCATGGTGCAATACAAATATAGAAGGTACAACAGCATGGTGCAATACAAATATAGAAGGTACAATAGTATGGTGCAATACAAATATAGAAGGTACAACAGCATGGTGCAATACAAATGTAGAAGGTACAATAGTATGGTGCAATACAAATATAAAAGGTACAATAGCATGGGGCAATACAAATATAGAAGGTACAATAGCATGGGGCAATACAAAAGTGGAAGATACAATAGTATGGTGCAATACAAATGTAGAAGGTACAATAGTATGGTGCAATACAAATATAGAAGGTACAATAGCATGGGGCAATACAAATGTAGAAGGTACAATAGTATGGTGCAATACAAATGTAGAAGGTACAATAGCATGGGGCAATACAAATATAGAAGGTACAATAGCATGGGGCAATACAAATATAGAAGGTACAATAGCATGGTGCAATACAAATGTAGAAGGTACAATAGTATGGGGCAATACAAATGTAGAAGGTACAATAGTATGGTGCAATACAAATATAGAAGGTACAATAGCATGGGGCAATACAAAAGTGGAAGATACAATAGTATGGTGCAATACAAATGTAGAAGGTACAATAGCATGGGGCAATACAAATGTAGAAGGTACAATAGCATGGGGCAATACTAATGTAGAAGGTACAATAGCATGGGGCAATACAAATGTGGAAGGTACAATAGCATGGGGCAATAAAAAAGTGAAAGGTACAATAGCATGGGGCAATACAAAAGTGGAAGGTACAATAGTATGGTGCAATACAAATGTAGAAGGTACAATATCATGGGGCAATACAAATGTAGAAGGTACAATAGCATGGGGCAATACAAATGTAGAAGGTACAATGGTATGGGGCAATACAAAAGTGGAAGATACAATAGTATGGTGCAATAAAAAAGTGGAAGGTACAATAGTATGGTGCAATACAAATGTAGAAGGTACAATAGCATGGTGTAATACAAATGTAGAAGGTACAATAGAATGGTGCAATACAAATGTAGAAGGTACAATAGTATGGTGCAATACAAATGTAGAAGGTACAATAGCATGGGGCAATAAAAAAGTGGAAGGTACAATAGTATGGTGCAATACAAATGTAAAAGGTACAATAGCATGGTGCAATACAAATGTAGAAGGTACAATAGAATGGTGTAATACAAATGTAGAAGGTACAATAGTATGGTGCAATACAAATGTAGAAGGTACAATAGCATGGGGCAATAAAAAAGTGGAAGGTACAATAGTATGGTGCAATACAAATGTAGAAGGTACAATAGCATGGAGCAATAAAAAAGTGGAAGGTACAATAGTATGGTAC
This sequence comes from Bathymodiolus septemdierum, assembly GCA_963383655.1. Lineage (NCBI taxonomy): Eukaryota > Metazoa > Mollusca > Bivalvia > Mytilida > Modiolidae > Bathymodiolus > Bathymodiolus septemdierum. The sequence goes on from OY726519.1 coordinate 119,989,991, forward strand.
AATACAAATGTAGAAGGTACAATAGCATGAGGCAATAAAAATGTAGAAGGTACAATAGTATGGTGCAATTAAAAAGTGGAAGTTACAATAGCATGGGACAATACAAATGTAGAAGATACAATACTATGGTGCAATACAAATGTAGGAGGTACAATAGCATGGGGCAATAACAAAGTGGAAGATACAATTGTATGGTGCAATACAAATGTAGAAGGTACAATAGCATGGTGTAATACAAATGTAGAAGGTACAATAGCATGAGGAAATACAAATGTAGAAGGTACAATAGCATGGGGCAATAAAAAAGTGGAAGGTACAATAGCATGGGGCAATAAAAAAGTGGAAGGTTCAATAGTATGGTGCAATACAAATGTAGAAGGTACAATATCATGGGGCAATACAAATGTAGAAGGTACAATAGCATGGGGCAATACAAATGTAGAAGGTACAATAGTATGGGGCAATACAAATGTAGAAGGTACAATGGTATGGGGCAATAAAAAAGTGGAAGATACAATAGTATGGTGCGATAAAAAAGTGAAAGGTACAATAGTATGGTGCAATACAAATGTAGAAGGTACAATAGCATGGGGCAATAAAAAAGTGGAAGATACAATAGTATGGTGTACTACAAATGTAGAAGGTACAATAGCATGGGGTAATGCAAATGTAGAAGGTACAATAGTATGGTGCAATACAAATGTAGAAGGTACAATAGCATGGTGTAATGCAAATGTAGAAGGTACAATAGTATGGTGCAATACAAATGTAGAAGGTACAATACCATGGGGCAATAAAAAAGTGGAAGGTACAATAGTATGGTGCAATACAAATGTAGAAGGTACAATAGCATGGGGCAATACAAATGTAGAAGGTACAATACTATGGTGCAATACAAATGTAGAAGGTACAATAGCATGGGGCAATACAAATGTAGAAGATACAATACTATGGTGCAATACAAATGTAGAAGGTACAATAGTATGGGGCAATACAAATGTAGAAGGTACAATAGTATGGTGTAATACAAATGTAGAAGGTACAATAGTATGGTGTAATACAATTGTAGAAGGTACAATAGCATGGGGCAATACAAATGTAGAAGGTACAATGGTATAGGGCAATAAAAAAGTGGAAGATACAATAGTATGGTGCAATAAAAAAGTGGAAGGTACAATAGTATGGTGCAATACAAATGTAGAGGTACAATAGCATGGTGCAATACAAATGTAGAAGGTACAATAGCATGGTGCAATACAAATGTAGAAGGTACAATAGTATGGTGCAATACAAATGTAGAAGGTACAATAGTATGGGGCAATAAAAAAGTGGAAGGTACAATATTATGGTGCAATACAAATGTAGCAGGTACAATAGCATGGGGCAATAAAAATGTAGAAGGTACAATGGTATAGGGCAATAAACATGTAGAAGGTACAATAGTATGGTGCAATACAAATGTAGAAGGTACAATAGCATGGGGCAATAAAAAAGTGGAAGATACAATAGTATGGTGCAATACAAATGTAGAAGGTACAATAGCATGGTGTAATACAAATGTAGAAGGTACAATAGTATGGTGAAATACAAATGTAGAAGGTACAATAGTATGGTGCAATACAAATGTAGAAGGTACAATAGCATGGGGCAATACAAATGTAGAAGGTACAATGGTATAGGGTTATAAAAAAGTGGAAGGTACAATAGCATGGGGCAATACAAATGTAGAAGGTACAATAGCATGGGGCAATACAGATGTAGAAGATACAATACTATGGTGCAATACAAATGTAGAAGGTACAATAGTATGGGGCAATACAAAAGTGGAAGGTACAATAGTATGGTGCAATACAAATGTACAAGGTACAATAGCGTGGGGCAATACAAATGTAGAAGGTACAATAGTATGGGGCAATAACAAAGTGGAAGGTACAATAGTATGGTGCAATACAAATGTAGAAGGTACAATAGCATGGGACAATAAAAATGTAGAAGGTACAATGGTATAGGGCAATACAAAAGTGGAAGGTACAATAGCATGGGGCAATAAAAAAGTGGAAGGTACAATAGTATGGGGCAATAAATAAGTGGAAGGTACAATAGTATGGTGCAATAAAAAAGTGGAAGGTACAATAATATGGTGCAATACAAATGTAGAAGGTACAATAGTATGGTGCAATACAAATGTAGAAGGTACAATGGTATGGTGCAATAAAAAAGTGGAAGGTACAATAGCATGGGGCAATAAAAAAGTGGAAGGTACAATAGTATGGGGCAATAAAAAAGTGGAAGGTACAATAGTATGGTGCAATAAAAAAGTGGAAGGTACAATAGTATGGTGCAATACAAATGTAGAAGGTACAATAGTATGGTGCAATACAAATGTAGAAGGTACAATGGTATGGTGCAATAAAAAAGTGGAAGGTACAATAGTATGGGGCAATAAAAAGGTGGAAGGTACAATAGTATGGTGCAATAAAAAAGTGGAAAGTACAATAGTATGGTGCAATAAAAAAGTGGAAGGTACAATAGTATGGGGCAATACAAATGTAGAAGGTACAATAGCATGGGGCAATAAAAAAGTGGAAAGTACAATGGTATGGTGCAATAAAAAAGTGGAAGGTACAATAGTATGGGGCAATAAAAAAGTGGAAGGTACCATAGTATGGTGCAATAAAAAAAGTGGAAGGTACAATGGTATGGGGCAATAACAAAGTGGAAGGTACAATAGTATGGTGCAATAAAAAAGTGGAAGGTACAATAGTATGGTGCAATAAAAAAGTGGAAGGTACAATAGTATGGGGCAATACAAATGTAGAAGGTACAATAGTATGGGGCAATAAAAAAGTGGAAGGTACAATTGTATGGTGCAATAAAAAAGTGGAAGGTACAATAGTACGGGGCAATAAAAAAGTGGAAGGTACAATAGTATGGGGCAATACAAATGTAGAAGGTACAATAGTATGGGGCAATAAAAAAGTGGAAGGTACAATAGTATGGTGTAATAAAAATGTAGAAGGTACAATAGCTTAGTGCAATAACAAAAGTGGAAGGTACAATAGCATGGTGCAATAAACAAGTGTATGGTGCAATATAAAAGTGCAAGGTGCAATAAAAAAATTACACGGTAAAATAACTTGGTGCAATAAAAAAAGTGCAGGGTACAATACCATGGTGCAATACAAATGTAGAAGGTACAATAGCATTGTGCAATAAAAAAAGTGCAGAGTACAATAGCATTGTGCAATAAAAAAAAGTGCAGGGTACAATATAATGGTGCAGTAAAAAAAAGGCAAGGTACAATAGCATTTGTGCAATAAATAAGTGGAAGTTACAATAACATTGTGCAAAAATTTCGTAAATCATATACATCTTTTTTACTCAGAATTTAAAGAAGCGTTCAGTCTATTTGACAAGGAAGGAAATGGAGTAATATCGAGTAAGGAACTAGGAACAGCTATGAGATCATTAGGTCAGAACCCAACAGAGTCAGAGTTACATGAAATGATCAATGAGGTTGATCCAGATGGTAAGCTTAAATCTCGATAGAGAAATGAATTAAATGGTAAAAATTCTAGAATAACGGAAGCATATTAAACATGTTTTAGGATAAGAAAAGGTTCTGAAATCGTCAATCTAGCAAAGACAGATAATACAATGACCAAAACAAAAGGTCAAAAGGGCAAACAATGAACTACAAAATACTACTAAAAAACCTAAAGACTGAACAACATGAACCTAAGAAAAAGGAGGAATTCTTGGGTAATGACGAACATCGCAACACGGATCTAAAAACGTAAAGGCATGTAATTGGACAAAAATGAAGTACACAAACACTATTAAAATTCGTAGGCGGACTTAGGTGCTCCGGAAGGGTAGGCAGTTCCTGTCCCATTTAATATATCAGTTGTAAAATATGACAATATAATGACAAATTATTTAATGATAAAAGTGGTTGTTCATGTTCACTTATTAATACATCATAGCAACAATTCATCAACGTTATTCTGTAGGCTGTATATACATTATCAAGAGATTCGTTGACTTAATATGTAGTCAGTGTTAAAAAAGAGGTCTAAAGATACTAAAGAGGTAATCAAAAACTCTAGAACATCCCCACATATCCCCTCAAAACAAATGGAAAGAACAGCGGGAGTAAGCTAAGGTACCCCGGATGGGTAGGCAGTTCCTGCTTTACTGGTTGCAACCGTCATGTTATTCTTCTTACAAACACGGTCAATAATTATAAACAGGATTGTGATTACGACTAACAGAACATATACGTCATTATCTGTTAATCGGTAGGTAGAATTATAATTAACAAAACATATACGTCATTATCTGTTAATAGGTAGGTAGACTTATAATTAACATAACATATACGTGATTATCTGTTAATCGGTAGGTAGACTTATAATTAACAGAACATATACGTCAGTATCTGTTAATCAGTAGGTAGACTTATAATTAACAGAACATATACGTCAGTATCTGTTAATCAGTAGGTAGACTTATAATTAACATAACATATACGTCATTATCTGTTAATCGGTAGGTAGACTTATAATTAACAGAACATATACGTCAGTATCTGTTAATCAGTAGGTAGACTTATAATTAACAGAACATATCCGTCATTATCTGTTAATCAGTAGGTAGACTTATAATTAACATAACATATCCGTCATTATCTGTTAATCAGTAGGTAGACTTATAATTAACAGAACATATACGTCATTATCTGTTAATCAGTAGGTAGACTTATAATTAACATAACATATACGTCATTATCTGTTAATCGGTAGGTAGACTTATAATTAACAGAACATTTACGTCATTATCTGTTAATCGGTAGGTAGACTTATAATTAACAGAACATATACGTCATTATCTGTTAATCGGTAGGTAGACTTATAATTAACATAACATATACGTCATTATCTGTTAATCGGTAGGTAGACTTATAATTAACAGAACATATACGTCATTATCTGTTAATCGGTAGGTAGACTTATAATTAACAGAACATATACGTCATTATCTGTTAATCGGTAGGTAGACTTATAATTAACAGAACATATCCGTCATTATCTGTTAATCGGTAGGTAGACTTATAATTAACATAACATATCCGTCATTATCTGTTAATCGGTAGGTAGACTTATAATTAACAGAACATATACGTCATTATCTGTTAATCGGTAGGTAGACTTATAATTAACAGAACATATCCGTCATTATCTGTTAATCGGTAGGTAGACTTATAATTAACATAACATATACGTCATTATCTGTTAATCTGTAGGTAGACTTATAATTAACAGAACATATCCGTCATTATCTGTTAATCAGTAGGTAGACTTATAATTAACAGAACATATCCGTCATTATCTGTTAATCGGTAGGTAGACTTATAATTAGCATACCATATACGTCATTATCTGTTAATCAGTAGGTAGACTTATAATTAACATAACATATACGTCATTATCTGTTAATCAGTAGGTAGACTTATAATTAACAGAACATATCCGTCATTATCTGTTAATCAGTAGGTAGACTTATAATTAACAGAACATATCCGTCATTATCTGTTAATCAGTAGGTAGACTTATAATTAGCATAACATATACGTCATTATCTGTTAATCAGTAGGTAGACTTATAATTAACATAACATATACGTCATTATCTGTTAATCAGTAGGTAGACTTATAATTAACAGAACATATACGTCATTATCTGTTAATCAGTAGGTAGACTTATAATTAACATATCATATACGTCATTATCTGTTAATCAGTAGATAGACTTATAATTGCTTTTCGTATTTTTTTGTAACATCATAATAAAGAATACATTAACGTTAATCTGCAGGCAGTGGTATAATAGAATTTCCTGAATTTCTAACAATGATGGTGAAGAAAATGAAAGAAGGAGGCGACTCTGATGATGAGATTCGAGAATACTTTAGAGTGTTCGATAAGGATGGAAATGGTTTTATTAGTGCCGCTGAATTACGTCATGTAATGACCACGTTAGGAGAAAAATTAACAGACGAGGAGGTAGACGAGATGATACGAGAAGCTGATATTAATGGCGATGGACAAGTAAATTATGAAGGTATATATATGAATATGTGTAAGGTTGTCACATCTCAAATCTCATCCAATGGAAAGTAGAAATATGTTTTCATATATAATCACATTATATGCAATAGTTAACACAATTTTCAACCCCAAAGACTATTTACCAAACTACAATTCATATATGAGTCAATCATCAATCGTCCCTAGACAGATACAGCAGATAAACTGCCATGGCCGTGGGGAAACAATTTATCCAAAATGCCATGTAGCTCCATTTTAAGCAACGTTTCAATTATATCGTAGTAGTCAGTGGTTTGGTGGAGGAAACCGGGGTACCAGGAGAAAATCACTAACCTGCTGGAAGTAAATTTTCTAATAAAAAAGGCAAATATGCAAAATGTTTAAACTTTCTTTTCATAATGAAGATCATTAATATACCAATACGTTATCAGTACAATACATTAAATGCTTGTTATATTCATGATCAGTAAATATTTACACAAATCAGAGGAATTAATCAATTATCAACAACTGTCCAAACTCTGTTATGAGTCAAAAAGTCTCAAAATAAATTTGTGCTAGAGATGTACAGAGCTTTATTTTCTGTTTCAGAATTTGTGACGATGATGAACGCAAAATAAAAAGGATACCATGTTTGTAACAAGCAGGCTGGAATAGAGGCTGATCTGTGATTATGGGAAATATCAGAAACATTCAAGAAAAATTGTAAACATAGACATTTTTATACAAGATAGAAAGAAATAAACAGTAAACAACGATTACAAACAATGTAATTGGTGTGTGTAAAACTATATTTTAGGGTATTTCAGCTATTAATATGTTAACATAGAGTAGCAAGGATTTTACCGGGTGGTCGTTTACATGATCTTGATCTCCTTGTAATTATTTTTACTCTCTCTGTAAAATGTATGATTAATAAAATTGTATCATATTTATCAAACTCAGGCAGCGTTGTTTAGAAACGATAAAACGGTCACACTATATTTGTTGACATAAAATAACATGAAAAGCCTAAATATGTGGGCTGGAACAAAACAACAGAGAAATGAGATACAGGTATACTTGCTATGGAAAACTGGAAAAGCTCAAATCTATGAGCGGGAACACAACAACAGAAATGAAAAACCGACAAGACTTTTACCAGACCTGTCTATGAGTAACACGGCAGATGTCTTGTACGAAATAAGAATTGTTTACCCTTCATGAGCACATGGGTTCACCGCTATTTTGTGTTCTTCTTTTTTTTTCTGTGTTCTGTTTTATTGTTTTGTTTTGTGTGTGTGATTTTTTTTTCTGTTTGCTTTATGTCTTGTTCCCACTGCTAGTTGTGTCTCTGGATTGTCCTTATATAATTGCCCCTTCGGTATTCTCTAACGCTTACTTGCTCTGGAATACTACAAAAAGTCCACATCGGAGCTATCACATACCATTTATGCGAAATACTGCAAAGGTCAAAATGAGTAGGCTTGCATAAAACAAACCGAAATGAAACACAGGTACATGATATAGTATACCACCAGTCACAAGCTGTGGGCACACAACAACACAAACTGTGGGCACACAACAACACAAACTGTGGGCACACAACAACACAAACTGTGGGCACACAACACAAGTTGTGGGCACACAACACAAGCTGTGGGCACACAACAACACAAGCTGTGGGTACACAACAGCACCAGCTGCGGGCACACAACAACACAAGCTGTGGACACACAATACAAGCTGTGGGTACACAACAATCCAAGCTGTGGGCACACAACAACACAAGCTGTGGGCACACAACAACACAAGCTGTGGGCACACAACAACACAAGCTGTGGGCACACAACAACATAAGCTGTGGGTACACAACAACACAAGCTGTGAGCACACACCAACACAAGCTGTGGGCACACAACAACACAAGCTGTGGGCACACAACACAAGATGTGGTCACACAACACCACAAGCTGTTGGCACACAACAACAGAAGCTGTGGGCATACAACACAAGCTGCAGGTACACAACACAAGCTGTGGGCACACAACACAAGCTGTGGGCACACAACAACACAATCTGTGGGTACACAACACAAGATGTGGGCACACAACAATACAAGCTGTGGGTACACAACAACACAAGCTGTGGGCACACAGTACAAGCTGTGGGCACACAGCACAAGCTGTGGGTACACAGCAACACAAGCTGTGGGTACAAAACAACACAAGCGGTGGGCACACAACAACACAAGCTGTGGGTACACAACAACACAAGCTGTGGGCACACAACACAAGCTGTGGGCACACAACAACACAAGCTGTGGGTACACAACAACCCAAGCTGTGGGCACACAACAACACAAGCTGTGGGTACACAACAACACAAGCGGTGGGCACACAACAACACAAGCTATGGGTACACAACAACACAAGCTGTGGGCACACAACACAAGCTGTGGGCACACAACAACACAAGCTGTGGGCACACAACAACACAAGCTGTGGGTACACACCATAAGATGTGGGCACACAACAACACAAGCTGTGGGTACACAACAACACAAGCTGTGGGCACACAACAACACAAGCTATGGTCACACAACAACACAAGCTGTGGGCACACAACAACACAAGATGTGGGCACACAACAACAGAAGCTGCGGGTACACAACAACACAAGTTGTGGGCACACAACAACACAAGCTGTGGGTACACAACAACACAAGCTGTGGGCACACAACACAAGCTGTGGGTACACAACAACACAATATGTGGGTACACAACAACACAAGCTGTGGGTACACAACAACACAGGCTGTGGGCACACACCACAAGCTGTGGGCACACAACAACACAAGCTGTGGACACACAACACAAGCTGTGGGTACACAACAACACAAGCTGTGGGCACACAACAACACAAGCTGTGGGCACACAACATAAGCTGTGGGTACACAACATAAGCTGTGGGCACACAACACAAGCTGTGGGTACACAACAAAGCAAGCTGTGGCACACAACAACACAAGCTGTGGGTACACAACAACACAGGCTGTGGGCACACAACAACACAAGCTGTGGGTACACAACACAAGATGTGGGCACACAACAATACAAGCTGTGGGTACACAACAACACAAGCTGTGGGCACACAACACAAGCTGTGGGCACACAACACAAGCTGTGGGTACACAGCAACACAAGCTGTGGGTACACAACAACACAAGCTGTGGGCACACAACAACACAAGCTGTGGGTACACAACAACACAAGCTGTGGGCACACAACACAAGCGGTGGGCACACAACAACACAAGCTGTGGGCACACAACAACACAAGCTGTGGGTACACAACAACACAAGCTGTGGGTACACAACAACACAAGCTGTGGGTACACAGCATAAGCTGTGGGCACACAACAACACAAGCTGTGGGTACACAACAACCCAAGCTGTGGGCACACAACAACACAAGCTATGGTACACAACAACACAAGCGGTGGGCACACAACAACACAAGCGGTGGGCACACAACAATACAAGCTATGGGTACACAACAACACAAGCGGTGGGCACACAACAACACAAGCTATGGGTACACAACAACACAAGCTGTGGGCACACAACACGAGCTGTGGGCACACAACAACACAAGCTGTGGGCACACAACAACACAAGCTGTGGGTACACACCATAAGATGTGGGCACACAACAACACAAGCTGTGGGTACACAACAACACAAGCTGTGGGCACACAACAACACAAGCTATGGTCACACAACAACACAAGCTGTGGGCACACAACAACACAAGATGTGGGCACACAACAACAGAAGCTGCGGGTACACAACAACACAAGTTGTGGGCACACAACAACACAAGCTGTGGGTACACAACAACACAAGCTGTGGGCACACAACACAAGTGTGGGTACACAACAACACAATATGTGGGTACACAACAACACAAGCTGTGGGTACACAACAACACAGGCTGTGGGCACACAACACAAGCTGTGGGCACACAACAACACAAGCTGTGGACACACAACACAAGCTGTGGGTACACAACAACACAAGCTGTGGGCACACAACAACACAAGCTGTGGGCACACAACATAAGCTGTGGGTACACAACATAAGCTGTGGGCACACAACACAAGCTGTGGGTACACAACAAAGCAAGCTGTGGGCACACAACAACACAAGCTGTGGGTACACAACAACACAGGCTGTGGGCACACAACAACACAAGCTGTGGGTACACAACACAAGATGTGGGCACACAACAATACAAGCTGTGGGTACACAACAACACAAGCTGTGGGCACACAACACAAGCTGTGGGCACACAACACAAGCTGTGGGTACACAGCAACACAAGCTGTGGGTACACAACAACACAAGCTGTGGGCACACAACAACACAAGCTGTGGGTACACAACAACACAAGCGGTGGGCACACAACACAAGCGGTGGGCACACAACAACACAAGCTGTGGGCACACAACAATACAAGCTGTGGGTACACAACAACACAAGCTGTGGGTACACAACAACACAAGCTGTGGGTACACAGCATAAGCTGTGGGCACACAACAACACAAGCTGTGGGTACACAACAACCCAAGCTGTGGGCACACAACAACACAAGCTATGGTACACAACAACACAAGCGATGGGCACACAACAACACAAGCGGTGGGCACACAACAATACAAGCTATGGGTACACAACAACACAAGCTGTGGGCACACAACACAAGCTGTGGGCACACAACAACACAAGCTGTGGGCACACAACAACACAAGCTGTGGGTACACACCATAAGATGTGGGCACAAAACAACACAAGCTCTGGGTACACAACAACACAAGTGTGGGCACACAACAACACAAGCTGTAGGTACACAACAACACAAGCTGTGAGTACACAACAACACAAGCTGTGGGCACACAACAACACAAGCTGTGGGTACACAACAACACAAGCTGTGGGCACACAACACAAGCGGTGGGCACACAACAACACAAGCTGTGGGCACACAACAACACAAGCTGTGGGTACACAACAACACAAGCGGTGGGCACACAATAACACAAGCTATGGGTACACAACAACACAAGCTGTGGGCACACAACACAAGCTGTGGGCACACAACAACACAAGCTGTGGGCACACAACAACACAAGCTGTGGGTACACACCATAAGATGTGGGCACACAACAACACAAGCTGTAGGTACACAACAACACAAGCTGTGGGCACACAACAACACAAGCTATGGTCACACAACAACACAAGCTGTGGGCACACAACAACACAAGATGTGGGCACACAACAACAGAAGCTGCGGGTACACAACAACACAAGTTGTGGGCACACAACAACACAAGCTGTGGGTACACAACAACACAAGCTGTGGGTACACAACAACACAATATGTGGGTACACAACAACACAAGCTGTGGGTACACAACAACACAGGCTGTGGGCACACAACACAAGCTGTGGGCACACAACAACACAAGCTGTGGACACACAACACAAGCTGTGGGTACACAACAACACAAGCTGTGGGCACACAACAACACAAGCTGTGGGCACACAACATAACCTGTGGGTACACAACATAAGCTGTGGGCACACAACACAAGCTGTGGGTACACAACAAAGCAAGCTGTGGGCACACAACAACACAAGCTGTGGGTACACAACAACACAGGCTGTGGGCACACAACAACACAAGCTGTGGGTACACAACACAAGATGTGGGCACACAACAATACAAGCTGTGGGTACACAACAACGCAAGCTGTGGGCACACAACACAAGCTGTGGGCACACAACACAAGCTGTGGGTACACAGCAACACAAGCTGTGGGTACACAACAACACAAGCTGTGGGCACACAACAACACAAGCTGTGGGTACACAACACAAGATGTGGGCACACAACAATACAAGCTGTGGGTACACAACAACGCAAGCTGTGGGCACACAACACAAGCTGTGGGTACACAACAACACAAGCTGTGGGCACACAACAACACAAGCTGTGGGTACACAACAACACAAGCTGTGGGCACACAACACAAGCGGTGGGCACACAACAACACAAGCTGTGGGCACACAACAACACAAGCTGTGGGTACACAACAACACAAGCTGTGGGTACACAACATGACAAGCTGTGGGTACACAGCATGAGCTGTGGGCACACAACAACACAAGCTGTGGGTACACAACAACCCAAGCTGTGGGCACACAACAACACAAGCTATGGTACACAACAACACAAGCGGTGGGCACACAATAACACAAGCGGTGGGCACACAACAATACAAGCTATGGGTACACAACAACACAAGCGGTGGGCACACAACAACACAAGCTATGGGTACACAACAACACAAGCTGTGGGCACACAACACAAGCTGTGGGCACACAACAACACAAGCTGTGGGCACACAGCAACACAAGCTGTGGGTACACACCATAAGATGTGGGCACACAACAACACAAGCTGTGGGTACACAACAACACAAGCTCTGGGCACACAACAACACAAGCTATGGTCACACAACAACACAAGCTGTGGGCACACAACAACACAAGATGTGGGCACACAACAACAGAAGCTGCGGGTCCACAACAACACAAGTTGTGGGCACACAACAACACAAGCTGTGGGTACACAACAACACAAGCTGTGGGTACACAACAACACAATATGTGGGTACACAACAACACAATATGTGGGTACACAACAACACAAGCTGTGGGTACACAACAACACAGGCTGTGGGCACACAACACAAGCTGTGGGCACAAAACAACACAAGCTGTGGACACACAACACAAGCTGTGGGTACACAACAACACAAGCTGTGGACACACAACAACACAAGCTGTGGGCACACAACAACACAAGCTGTGGGCACACAACATAAGCTGTGGGTACACAACATAAGCTGTGGGCACACAACACAAGCTGTGGGTACACAACAAAGCAAGCTGTGGGCACACAACAACACAAGCTGTGGGTACACAACAACACAGGCTGTGGGCATACAACAACACAAGCTGTGGGTACACAACACAAGATGTGGGCACACAACAATACAAGCTGTGGGTACACAACAACACAAGCTGTGGGCACACAACACAAGCTGTGGGCACACAACACAAGCTGTGGGTACACAGCAACACAAGCTGTGGGTACACAACAACACAAGCTGTGGGCACACAACAACACAAGCTGTGGGTACACAACAACACAAGCTGTGGGCACACAACAACACAAGCTGTGGGTACACAACAACACAAGCTGTGGGCACACAACACAAGCTGTGGGCACACAACAACACAAGCTGTGGGCACACAACAACACAAGCTGTGGGTACACAACAACACAAGCTGTGGGTACACAACAACACAAGCTGTGGGTACACAGCATAAGCTGTGGGCACACAACAACACAAGCTGTGGGTACACAACAACCCAAGCTGTGGGCACACAACAACACAAGCTGTGGGTACACAGCATAAGCTGTGGGCACACAACAACACAAGCGGTGGGCACACAACAACACAAGCGGTGGGCACACAACAATACAAGCTATGGGTACACAACAACACAAGCTGTGGGCACACAACACAAGCTGTGGGCACACAACAACACAAGCTGTGGGCACACAACAACACAAGCTGTGGGTACACACCATAAGATGTGGGCACAAAACAACACAAGCTCTGGGTACACAACAACACAAGTGTGGGCACACAACAACACAAGCTGTAGGTACACAACAACACAAGCTGTGAGTACACAACAACACAAGCTGTGGGCACACAACAACACAAGCTGTGGGTAGACAACAACACAAGCTGTGGGCACACAACACAAGCGGTGGGCACACAACAACACAAGCTGTGGGCACACAACAACACAAGCTGTGGGTACACACCATAAGATGTGGGCACACAACAACACAAGCTGTGGGTACACAACAACACAAGCTGTGGGCACACAACAACACAAGCTATGGTCACACAACAACACAAGCTGTGGGCACACAACAACACAAGATGTGGGCACACAACAACAGAAGCTGCGGGTACACAACAACACAAGTTGTGGGCACACAACAACACAAGTTGTGGGCACACAACAACACAAGCTGTGGGTACACAACAACACAAGCTGTGGGCACACAACACAAGCTGTGGGTACACAACAACACAATATGTGGGTACACAACAACACAAGCTGTGGGTACACAACAACACAGGCTGTGGGCACACACCACAAGCTGTGGGCACACAACAACACAAGCTGTGGACACACAACACAAGCTGTGGGTACACAACAACACAAGCTGTGGGCACACAACAACACAAGCTGTGGGCACACAACATAAGCTGTGGGTACACAACATAAGCTGTGGGCACACAACACAAGCTGTGGGTACACAACAAAGCAAGCTGTGGGCACACACCAACACAAGCTGTGGGTACACAACAACACAGGCTGTGGGCACACAACAACACAAGCTGTGGGTACACAACACAAGATGTGGGCACACAACAATACAAGCTGTGGGTACACAACAACACAAGCTGTGGGCACACAACACAAGCTGTGGGCACACAACACAAGCTGTGGGTACACAGCAACACAAGCTGTGGGTACACAACAACACAAGCTGTGGGCACACAACAACACAAGCTGTGGGTACACAACAACACAAGCTGTGGGTACACAACACAAGCGGTGGGCACACAACAACACAAGCTGTGGGCACACAACAACACAAGCTGTGATTACACAACAACACAAGCTGTGGGTACACAACAACACAAGCTGTGGGTACACAGCATAAGCTGTGGGCACACAACAACACAAGCTGTGGGTCTACAACAACCCAAGCTGTGGGCACACAACAACACAAGCTATGGTACACAACAACACAAGCGGTGGGCACACAACAACACAAGCGGTGGGCACACAACAATACAAGCTATGGGTACACAACAACACAAGCGGTGGACACACAACAACACAAGCTATGGGTACACAACAACACAAGCTGTGGGCACACAACACGAGCTGTGGGCACACAACAACACAAGCTGTGGGCACACAACAACACAAGCTGTGGGTACACACCATAAGATGTGGGCACACAACAACACAAGCTGTGGGTACACAACAACACAAGCTGTGGGCACACAACAACACAAGCTATGGTCACACAACAACACAAGCTGTGGGCACACAACAACACAAGATGTGGGCACACAACAACAGAAGCTGCGGGTACACAACAACACAAGTTGTGGGCACACAACAACACAAGCTGTGGGTACACAACAACACAAGCTGTGGGCACACAACACAAGCTGTGGGTACACAACAACACAATATGTGGGTACACAACAACACAAGCTGTGGGTACACAACAACACAGGCTGTGGGCACACAACACAAGCTGTGGGCACACAACAACACAAGCTGAGGGCACACAACAACACAAGCTGTGGGTACACACCATAAGATGTGGGCACAAAACAACACAAGCTCTGGGTACACAACAACACAAGCTGTGGGCAAACAACAACACAAGCTGTAGGTACACAACAACACAAGCTGTGAGTACACAACAACACAAGCTGTGGGCACACAACAACACAAGCTGTGGGTACACAACAACACAAGCTGTGGGCACACAACACAAGCGGTGGGCACACAACAACACAAGCTGTGGGCACACAACAACACAAGCTGTGGGTACACAACAACACAAGCGGTGGGCACACAACAACACAAGCTATGGGTACACAACAACACAAGCTGTGGGCATACAACACAAGCTGTGGGCACACAACAACACAAGCTGTGGGTACACACCATAAGATGTGGGCACACAACAACACAAGCTGTGGGTACACAACAACACAAGCTGTGGGCACACAACAACACAAGCTATGGTCACACAACAACACAAGCTGTGGGCACACAACAACACAAGATGTGGGCACACAACAACAGAAGCTGCGGGTACACAACAACACAAGTTGTGGGCACACAACAACACAAGCTGTGGGTACACAACAACACAAGCTGTGGGTACACAACAACACAATATGTGGGTACACAACAACACAAGCTGTGGGTACACAACAACACAGGCTGTGGGCACACAACACAAGCTGTGGGCACACAACAACACAAGCTGTGGACACACAACACAAGCTGTGGGTACACAACAACACAAGCTGTGGGCACACAACAACACAAGCTGTGGGCACACAACATAAGCTGTGGGTACACAACATAAGCTGTGGGCACACAACAACACAAGCTGTGGGTACACAACAACACAGGCTGTGGGCACACAACAACACAAGCTGTGGGTACACAACACAAGATGTGGGCACACAACAATACAAGCTGTGGGTACACAACAACACAAGCTGTGGGCACACAACACAAGCTGTGGGCACACAACACAAGCTGTGGGTACACAGCAACACAAGCTGTGGGTACACAACAACACAAGCTGTGGGCACACAACAACACAAGCTGTGGGTACACAACAACACAAGCTGTGGGTACACAACAACACAAGCTGTGGGTACACAGCATAAGCTGTGGGCACACAACAACACAAGCTGTGGGTACACAACAACCCAAGCTGTGGGCACACAACAACACAAGCTATGGTACACAACAACACAAGCGGTGGGCACACAACAACACAAGCGGTGGGCACACAACAATACAAGCTATGGGTACACAACAACACAAGCGGTGGGCACACAACAACACAAGCTATGGGTACACAACAACACAAGCTGTGGGCACACACCACAAGCTGTGGGCACACAACAACACAAGCTGTGGGCACACAACAACACAAGCTGTGGGTACACACCATAAGATGTGGGCACAAAACAACACAAGCTGTGGGTACACAACAACACAAGCTGTGGGCACACAACAACACAAGCTATTGTCACACAACAAAACAAGCTGTGGGCACACAACAACACAAGATGTGGGCACACAACAACAGAAGCTGCGGGTACACAACAACACAAGTTGTGGGCACACAACAACACAAGCTGTGGGTACACAACAACACAAGCTGTGGGCACACAACACAAGCTGTGGGTACACAACAACACAATATGTGGGTACACAACAACCCAATATGTGGGTACACAACAACACAAGCTGTGGGTACACAACAACACAGGCTGTAGGCACACAACACAAGCTGTGGGCACACAACAACACAAGCTGTGGACACACAACACAAACTGTGGGTACACAACAACACAAGCTGTGGGCACACAACAACACAAGCTGTGGGCACACAACATAAGCTGTGGGTACACAACATAAGCTGTGGGCACACAACACAAGCTGTGGGTACACAACAAAGCAAGCTGTGGGCACACAACAACACAAGCTGTGGGTACACAACAACACAGGCTGTGGGCACACAACAACACAAGCTGTGGGTACACAACACAAGATGTGGGCACACAACAATACAAGCTGTGGGTACACAACAACACAAGCTGTGGGCACACAACACAAGCTGTGGGCACACAACACAAGCTGTGGGTACACAGCAACACAAGCTGTGGGTACACAACAACACAAGCTGTGGGCACACAACAACACAAGCTGTGGGTACACAACAACACAAGCTGTGGGCACACAACACAAGCGGTGGGCACACAACAACACAAGCTGTGGGCACACAACAACACAAGCTGTGGGTACACAACAACACAAGCTGTGGGTACACAACAACACAAGCTGTGGGCACACAACAACACAAGCTGTGGGTACACAACAACCCAAGCTGTGGGCACACAACAACACAAGCTATGGTACACAACAACACAAGCGGTGGGCACACAACAACACAAGCGGTGGGCACACAAAAATACAAGCTATGGGTACACAACAACACAAGCTGTGGGCACACAACACAAGCTGTGGGCACACAACAACACAAGCTGTGGGCACACAACAACACAAGCTGTGGGTACACACCATAAGATGTGGGCACAAAACAACACAAGCTCTGGGTACACAACAACACAAGCTGTGGGCACACAACAACACAAGCTGTAGGTACACAACAACACAAGCTGTGAGTACACAACAACACAAGCTGTGGGCACACAACAACACAAGCTGTGGGTACACAACAACACAAGCTGTGGGCACACAACACAAGCGGTGGGCACACAACAACACAAGCTGTGGGCACACAACAACACAAGCTGTGGGTACACAACAACACAAGCTGTGGGTACACAACAACACAAGCTGTGGGTACACAACATAAGCTGTGGGCACACAACAACACAAGCTGTGGGTACACAACAACCCAAGCTGTGGGCACATAACAACACAAGCTATGGTACACAACAACACAAGCGGTGGGCACACAACAACACAAGCGGTGGGCACACAACAATACAAGCTATGGGTACACAACAACACAAGCTGTGGGCACACAACACAAGCTGTGGGCACACAACAACACAAGCTGTTGGTACACACCATAAGATATGGGCACAAAACAACACAAGCTCTGGGTACACAACAACACAAGCTGTGGGCACACAACAACACAAGCTGTAGGTACACAACAACACAAGCTGTGAGTACACAACAACACAAGCTGTGGGCACACAACAACACAAGCTGTGGGTACACAACAACACAAGCTGTGGGCACACAACAACACAAGCTATGGTCACACAACAACACAAGCTGTGGGCACACAACAACACAAGCTGTGGGCACACAACAACAGAAGCTGCGGATACACAACAGCACAAGTTGTGGGCACACAACAGCACAAACTGTGGGTACACAACACAGGCTGTGTGCACACAACAACACAAGCTGTGGGCACACAACACAAGCTGTTGGTACACAACAACACAATATGTGGGTACACAACAACACAAGCTGTGGGCACACAACAACACAAGCTGTGGGCACACACCACAGGCTGTGGGCACACAACACAAGCTGTGGGCACACAACAACACAAGCTGTGGACACACAACACAAGCTGTGGGTACACAACAACACAAGCTGTGAGCACACACCAACACAAGCTGTGGGCACACAACAACACAAGCTGTGGGCACACAACACAAGATGTGGTCACACAACACCACAAGCTGTTGGCACACAACAACACAAGCTGTGGGCATACAACACAAGCTGCAGGTACACAACACAAGCTGTGGGCACACAACACAAGCTGTGGGCACACAACAACACAAGCTGTGGGCACACAACAACACAAGCTGTGGGTACACAACAACACAAGGTGTGGGTACACAACAACACAAGCTGTGGGTACACAGCATAAGCTGTGGGCACACAACAACACAAGCTGTGGGTCTACAACAACCCAAGCTGTGGGCACACAACAACACAAGCTATGGTACACAACAACACAAGCGGTGGGCACACAACAACACAAGCGGTGGGCACACAACAATACAAGCTATGGGTACACAACAACACAAGCGGTGGGCACACAACAACACAAGCTATGGGTACACAACAACACAAGCTGTGGGCACACAACAACACAAGCTGTGGGCACACAACAACACAAGCTGTGGGTACACACCATAAGATGTGGGCACACAACAACACAAGCTGTGGGTACACAACAACACAAGCTGTGGGCACACAACAACACAAGCTATGGTCACACAACAACACAAGCTGTGGGCACACAACAACACAAGATGTGGGCACACAACAACAGAAGCTGCGGGTACACAACAACACAAG
Organism: Bathymodiolus septemdierum; assembly: GCA_963383655.1. NCBI lineage: Eukaryota > Metazoa > Mollusca > Bivalvia > Mytilida > Modiolidae > Bathymodiolus > Bathymodiolus septemdierum. The sequence continues at coordinate 120,009,930 of OY726519.1, forward strand.
TTGTGGGCACACAACAACACAAGCTGTGGGTACACAACAACACAAGCTGTGGGCACACAACACAAGCTGTGGGTACACAACAACACAATATGTGGGTACACAACAACACAAGCTGTGGGTACACAACAACACAGGCTGTGGGCACACAACACAAGCTGTGGGCACACAACAACACAAGCTGTGGGCACACAACAACACAAGCTGTGGGTACACACCATAAGATGTGGGCACAAAACAACACAAGCTCTGGGTACACAACAACACAAGCTGTGGGCAAACAACAACACAAGCTGTAGGTACACAACAACACAAGCTGTGAGTACACAACAACACAAGCTGTGGGCACACAACAACACAAGCTGTGGGTACACAACAACACAAGCTGTGGGCACACAACACAAGCGGTGGGCACACAACAACACAAGCTGTGGGCACACAACAACACAAGCTGTGGGTACACAACAACACAAGCGGTGGGCACACAACAACACAAGCTATGGGTACACAACAACACAAGCTGTGGGCATACAACACAAGCTGTGGGCACACAACAACACAAGCTGTGGGTACACACCATAAGATGTGGGCACACAACAACACAAGCTGTGGGTACACAACAACACAAGCTGTGGGCACACAACAACACAAGCTATGGTCACACAACAACACAAGCTGTGGGCACACAACAACACAAGATGTGGGCACACAACAACAGAAGCTGCGGGTACACAACAACACAAGTTGTGGGCACACAACAACACAAGCTGTGGGTACACAACAACACAAGCTGTGGGTACACAACAACACAATATGTGGGTACACAACAACACAAGCTGTGGGTACACAACAACACAGGCTGTGGGCACACAACACAAGCTGTGGGCACACAACAACACAAGCTGTGGACACACAACACAAGCTGTGGGTACACAACAACACAAGCTGTGGGCACACAACAACACAAGCTGTGGGCACACAACATAAGCTGTGGGTACACAACATAAGCTGTGGGCACACAACAACACAAGCTGTGGGTACACAACAACACAGGCTGTGGGCACACAACAACACAAGCTGTGGGTACACAACACAAGATGTGGGCACACAACAATACAAGCTGTGGGTACACAACAACACAAGCTGTGGGCACACAACACAAGCTGTGGGCACACAACACAAGCTGTGGGTACACAGCAACACAAGCTGTGGGTACACAACAACACAAGCTGTGGGCACACAACAACACAAGCTGTGGGTACACAACAACACAAGCTGTGGGTACACAACAACACAAGCTGTGGGTACACAGCATAAGCTGTGGGCACACAACAACACAAGCTGTGGGTACACAACAACCCAAGCTGTGGGCACACAACAACACAAGCTATGGTACACAACAACACAAGCGGTGGGCACACAACAACACAAGCGGTGGGCACACAACAATACAAGCTATGGGTACACAACAACACAAGCGGTGGGCACACAACAACACAAGCTATGGGTACACAACAACACAAGCTGTGGGCACACACCACAAGCTGTGGGCACACAACAACACAAGCTGTGGGCACACAACAACACAAGCTGTGGGTACACACCATAAGATGTGGGCACACAACAACACAAGCTGTGGGTACACAACAACACAAGCTGTGGGCACACAACAACACAAGCTATGGTCACACAACAACACAAGCTGTGGGCACACAACAACACAAGATGTGGGCACACAACAACAGAAGCTGCGGGTACACAACAACACAAGTTGTGGGCACACAACAACACAAGCTGTGGGTACACAACAACACAAGCTGTGGGCACACAACACAAGCTGTGGGTACACAACAACACAATATGTGGGTACACAACAACACAAGCTGTGGGTACACAACAACACAGGCTGTGGGCACACAACACAAGCTGTGGGCACACAACAACACAAGCTGTGGGCACACAACAACACAAGCTGTGGGTACACACCATAAGATGTGGGCACAAAACAACACAAGCTCTGGGTACACAACAACACAAGCTGTGGGCAAACAACAACACAAGCTGTAGGTACACAACAACACAAGCTGTGAGTACACAACAACACAAGCTGTGGGCACACAACAACACAAGCTGTGGGTACACAACAACACAAGCTGTGGGCACACAACACAAGCGGTGGGCACACAACAACACAAGCTGTGGGCACACAACAACACAAGCTGTGGGTACACAACAACACAAGCGGTGGGCACACAACAACACAAGCTATGGGTACACAACAACACAAGCTGTGGGCATACAACACAAGCTGTGGGCACACAACAACACAAGCTGTGGGTACACACCATAAGATGTGGGCACACAACAACACAAGCTGTGGGTACACAACAACACAAGCTGTGGGCACACAACAACACAAGCTATGGTCACACAACAACACAAGCTGTGGGCACACAACAACACAAGATGTGGGCACACAACAACAGAAGCTGCGGGTACACAACAACACAAGTTGTGGGCACACAACAACACAAGCTGTGGGTACACAACAACACAAGCTGTGGGTACACAACAACACAATATGTGGGTACACAACAACACAAGCTGTGGGTACACAACAACACAGGCTGTGGGCACACAACACAAGCTGTGGGCACACAACAACACAAGCTGTGGACACACAACACAAGCTGTGGGTACACAACAACACAAGCTGTGGGCACACAACAACACAAGCTGTGGGCACACAACATAAGCTGTGGGTACACAACATAAGCTGTGGGCACACAACAACACAAGCTGTGGGTACACAACAACACAGGCTGTGGGCACACAACAACACAAGCTGTGGGTACACAACACAAGATGTGGGCACACAACAATACAAGCTGTGGGTACACAACAACACAAGCTGTGGGCACACAACACAAGCTGTGGGCACACAACACAAGCTGTGGGTACACAGCAACACAAGCTGTGGGTACACAACAACACAAGCTGTGGGCACACAACAACACAAGCTGTGGGTACACAACAACACAAGCTGTGGGTACACAACAACACAAGCTGTGGGTACACAGCATAAGCTGTGGGCACACAACAACACAAGCTGTGGGTACACAACAACCCAAGCTGTGGGCACACAACAACACAAGCTATGGTACACAACAACACAAGCGGTGGGCACACAACAACACAAGCGGTGGGCACACAACAATACAAGCTATGGGTACACAACAACACAAGCGGTGGGCACACAACAACACAAGCTATGGGTACACAACAACACAAGCTGTGGGCACACACCACAAGCTGTGGGCACACAACAACACAAGCTGTGGGCACACAACAACACAAGCTGTGGGTACACACCATAAGATGTGGGCACAAAACAACACAAGCTGTGGGTACACAACAACACAAGCTGTGGGCACACAACAACACAAGCTATTGTCACACAACAAAACAAGCTGTGGGCACACAACAACACAAGATGTGGGCACACAACAACAGAAGCTGCGGGTACACAACAACACAAGTTGTGGGCACACAACAACACAAGCTGTGGGTACACAACAACACAAGCTGTGGGCACACAACACAAGCTGTGGGTACACAACAACACAATATGTGGGTACACAACAACCCAATATGTGGGTACACAACAACACAAGCTGTGGGTACACAACAACACAGGCTGTAGGCACACAACACAAGCTGTGGGCACACAACAACACAAGCTGTGGACACACAACACAAACTGTGGGTACACAACAACACAAGCTGTGGGCACACAACAACACAAGCTGTGGGCACACAACATAAGCTGTGGGTACACAACATAAGCTGTGGGCACACAACACAAGCTGTGGGTACACAACAAAGCAAGCTGTGGGCACACAACAACACAAGCTGTGGGTACACAACAACACAGGCTGTGGGCACACAACAACACAAGCTGTGGGTACACAACACAAGATGTGGGCACACAACAATACAAGCTGTGGGTACACAACAACACAAGCTGTGGGCACACAACACAAGCTGTGGGCACACAACACAAGCTGTGGGTACACAGCAACACAAGCTGTGGGTACACAACAACACAAGCTGTGGGCACACAACAACACAAGCTGTGGGTACACAACAACACAAGCTGTGGGCACACAACACAAGCGGTGGGCACACAACAACACAAGCTGTGGGCACACAACAACACAAGCTGTGGGTACACAACAACACAAGCTGTGGGTACACAACAACACAAGCTGTGGGCACACAACAACACAAGCTGTGGGTACACAACAACCCAAGCTGTGGGCACACAACAACACAAGCTATGGTACACAACAACACAAGCGGTGGGCACACAACAACACAAGCGGTGGGCACACAAAAATACAAGCTATGGGTACACAACAACACAAGCTGTGGGCACACAACACAAGCTGTGGGCACACAACAACACAAGCTGTGGGCACACAACAACACAAGCTGTGGGTACACACCATAAGATGTGGGCACAAAACAACACAAGCTCTGGGTACACAACAACACAAGCTGTGGGCACACAACAACACAAGCTGTAGGTACACAACAACACAAGCTGTGAGTACACAACAACACAAGCTGTGGGCACACAACAACACAAGCTGTGGGTACACAACAACACAAGCTGTGGGCACACAACACAAGCGGTGGGCACACAACAACACAAGCTGTGGGCACACAACAACACAAGCTGTGGGTACACAACAACACAAGCTGTGGGTACACAACAACACAAGCTGTGGGTACACAACATAAGCTGTGGGCACACAACAACACAAGCTGTGGGTACACAACAACCCAAGCTGTGGGCACATAACAACACAAGCTATGGTACACAACAACACAAGCGGTGGGCACACAACAACACAAGCGGTGGGCACACAACAATACAAGCTATGGGTACACAACAACACAAGCTGTGGGCACACAACACAAGCTGTGGGCACACAACAACACAAGCTGTTGGTACACACCATAAGATATGGGCACAAAACAACACAAGCTCTGGGTACACAACAACACAAGCTGTGGGCACACAACAACACAAGCTGTAGGTACACAACAACACAAGCTGTGAGTACACAACAACACAAGCTGTGGGCACACAACAACACAAGCTGTGGGTACACAACAACACAAGCTGTGGGCACACAACAACACAAGCTATGGTCACACAACAACACAAGCTGTGGGCACACAACAACACAAGCTGTGGGCACACAACAACAGAAGCTGCGGATACACAACAGCACAAGTTGTGGGCACACAACAGCACAAACTGTGGGTACACAACACAGGCTGTGTGCACACAACAACACAAGCTGTGGGCACACAACACAAGCTGTTGGTACACAACAACACAATATGTGGGTACACAACAACACAAGCTGTGGGCACACAACAACACAAGCTGTGGGCACACACCACAGGCTGTGGGCACACAACACAAGCTGTGGGCACACAACAACACAAGCTGTGGACACACAACACAAGCTGTGGGTACACAACAACACAAGCTGTGAGCACACACCAACACAAGCTGTGGGCACACAACAACACAAGCTGTGGGCACACAACACAAGATGTGGTCACACAACACCACAAGCTGTTGGCACACAACAACACAAGCTGTGGGCATACAACACAAGCTGCAGGTACACAACACAAGCTGTGGGCACACAACACAAGCTGTGGGCACACAACAACACAATCTGTGGGTACACAACACAAGATGTGGGCACACAACAATACAAGCTGTGGGTACACAACAACACAAGCTGTGGGCACACAGCACAAGCTTTGGGCACACAGCACAAGCTGTGGGTACACAGCAACACAAGCTGTGGGTACACAACAACACAAGCGGTGGGCACACAACAACACAAGCTGTGGGTACACAACAACACAAGCTGTGGGCACACAACACAAGCTGTGGGCACACAACAACGCAAGCTGTGGGCACACAACAACATAAGCTATGGGTACACAACAACACAAGCTGTGGGTAGACAACAACACAAGCTGTGGGTACACAACATAAGCTGTGGGCACACAACAACACAAGCTGTGGGGACACAACAACCCAAGCTGTGGGCACACAACAACACAAGCTGTGGGTACACAACAACACAAGTGGTGGGCGCACAACAACACAAGCTATGGGTACACAACAACACACGCTGTGGGCACACAACACAAGCTGTGGGCACACAACAACACAAGCTGTGGGCACACAACAACACAAGCTGTGGGTACACACCATAAGATGTGGGCACACAACAACATAGGCTGTGGGTACACAACAACACAAGCTGTGGGCACACAACAACACAAGCTGTGGGTACACAACAACACAAGCTGTGGGTACACAACAACACAAGCTGTGGGCACACAACAACACAAGCTATGGTCACACAACAACACAAGCTGTGGGCACACAACAACACAAGATGTGGGCACACAACAACAGAAGCTGCGGGTACACAACAACACAAGTTGTGGGCACACAACAACACAAGCTGTGGGTACACAACAACACAAGCTGTGGGCACACAACACAAGCTGTGGGTACACAACAACACAATATGTGGGTACACAACAACACAAGCTGTGGGTACACAACAACACAGGCTGTGGGCACACAACAACACAAGCTGTGGACACACAACACAAGCTGTGGGTACACAACAACACAAGCTGTGGGCACACAACAACACAAGCTGTGGGCACACAACACAAGCGGTGGGCACACAACAACACAAGCTGTGGGCACACAACAACACAAGCTGTGGGTACACAACAACACAAGCTGTGGGTACACAACAACACAAGCTGTGGGTACACAACATAAGCTGTGGGCACACAACAACACAAGCTGTGGGTACACAACAACCCAAGCTGTGGGCACACAACAACACAAGCTATGTTACACAACAACACAAGCGGTGGGCACACAACAACACAAGCGGTGGGCACACAACAATACAAGCTATGGGTACACAACAACACAAGCTGTGGGCACACAACACAAGCTGTGGGCACACAACAACACAAGCTGTGGGCACACAACAACACAAGCTGTGGGTACACACCATAAGATGTGGGCACAAAACAACACAAGCTCTGGGTACACAACAACACAAGCTGTGGGCACACAACAACACAAGCTGTAGGTACACAACAACACAAGCTGTGAGTACACAACAACACAAGCTGTGGGCACACAACAACACAAGCTGTGGGTACACAACAACACAAGCTGTGGGCACACAACACAAGCTGTGGGTACACAACAACACAAGCTGTGGGTACACAACAACACAAGCTGTGGGTACACAACATAAGCTGTGGGCACACAACAACACAAGCTGTGGGTACACAACAACCCAAGCTGTGGGCACACAACAACACAAGCTATGGTACACAACAACACAAGCGGTGGGCACACAACAACACAAGCGGTGAGCACACAACAATACAAGCTATGGGTACACAACAACACAAGCTGTGGGCACACAACACAAGCTGTGGGCACACAACAACACAAGCTGTGGGCACACAACAACACAAGCTGTGGGTACACACCATAAGATGTGGGCACAAAACAACACAAGCTCTGGGTACACAACAACACAAGCTGTGGGCACACAACAACACAAGCTGTAGGTACACAACAACACAAGCTGTGAGTACACAACAACACAAGCTGTGGGTACACAACAACACAAGCTGTGGGCACACAACAGAAGCGGTGGGCACACAACAACACAAGCTGTGGGCACACAACAACACAAGCTGTGGGTACACAACAACACAAGCTGTGGGTACACAACAACACAAGCTGTGGGTACACAACATAAGCTGTGGGCACACAACAACACAAGCTGTGGGTACACAACAACCCAAGCTGTGGGTACACAACAACACAAGCTATGGTACACAACAACACAAGCAGTGGGCACACAACAACACAAGCGGTGAGCACACAACAATACAAGCTATGGGTACACAACAACACAAGCTGTGGACACACAACATAAGCTGTGGGCACACAACAACACAAGCTGTGGGCACACAACAACACAAGCTGTGGGTACACACCATAAGATGTGGGCACAAAACAACACAAGCTCTGGGTACACAACAACACAAGCTGTGGGCACACAACAACACAAGCTGTAGGTACACAACAACACAAGCTGTGAGTACACAACAACACAAGCTGTGGGCACACAACAACACAAGCTGTGGGTACACAACAACACAAGCTGTGGGCACACAACAACACAAGCTATGGTCACACAACAACACAAGCTGTGGGCACACAACAACACAAGCTGTGGGCACACAACAACAGAAGCTGCGGGTACACAACAGCACAAGTTGTGGGCACACAACAGCACAAACTGTGGGTACACAACACAGGCTGTGTGCACACAACAACACAAGCTGTGGGCACACAACACAAGCTGTTTGTACACAACAACACAATATGTGGGTACACAACAACACAAGCTGTGGGCACACAACAATACAAGCTGTGGGTACACAACACAGGCTGTGGGCACACAACAACACAAGCTGTGGACACACAACACAAGCTGTGGGTACACAACAACACAAGCTGTGGGCACACAACAACACAAGCTGTGGGCACACAACATAAGCTGTGGGTACACAACATAAGCTGTGGGCACACAACACAAGCTGTGGGTACACAACAAAGCAAGCTGTGGGCACACAACACAAGCTGTGGGTACACAACAACACAAGCTGTGGGCACACAACAACACAAGCTGTGGGTACACAACACAAGCTGTGGACACACAACAACACAAGCTGTGGGCACACAACAACGCAAGCTGTGGGCACACAACAACACAAGCTGTGGGCACATAATAACACAAGCTGTGGGCACACAACAACACAAGCTGTGGGTACACAACAACACAAGCTGTGGGTACACAACAACACAAGTAAAACCCCCAATTCACCATTTTAGTGATTGAACAGTTAATCTTAACAGGATTACTTCTAAGTACCAATAAGAAAAGTTTAAAGATACGAAAGGGGTAATTAGAATCTGTTCAAATATGGAATACACAAAGCAGCATGAAATAAAAAGGAAGGAATTTGTTTGTAGTAAAAGGGCGAGCAGCAGCAGATATCACAGTACATAACAAACAAACAAAGCAAAACAAAAATTAAAAACAAGACAAAAAACAAAACAAAACAGAAAAAAACCCACATTAACTTACAATCCCGTGATCAGGTACATTATTATTAGCAAGCTCTATCAATAGCAAAGTATGTCTCGAGCTTTTGGTATATCATCTACAATATCCAGAGTAGATTTCGGCATTAAAGATATATTATTAGTATTCAAATTTATCATATCCAAATCTTAATTTCTGGCCAAGACAAGCAAGTAACGGTCACGTGTGTATTTCATTTGGAACCAAAGAGTATAATATATAATATACAGTAGCGTGAAGATTGTATTCTGTACATTTATAAAACATATCATATGTCTTTTAATATTGATTCATACCATATGCTCAAAATTATATGGAGCAGGAAATGTGCATGGCTAGATAGTAGTTAGGTTTTGTATTCAAAGTTTAATTACGCTGTGTCGATTTGGGCCAATAGAACTAGTCTAATCCCGCCACTTTTTATTGAAGTACCTGTGCCAGGAAAGTGAGCGGTCATGCGTGACGGGTATCGATTTTGCCTCTTTCTACGATTTTTATATTTGTTGTTGGAATTGTTCTGCCCTGTTGTTGATTTTTTTAATTCATCTTATTAAGATCAAATTGAGTTTTAAAGTATTGCGTATTTCAGTTTGTAATCGAGCTTACAGTTACCAGCTTTAGTTGTATCACCTATTCTATATGTCTTAATACATGCACTTATTGACAGATTTGCTTGAGTCAGTGAGTGATTGTTGTTTAACGCCAACTCAGCAATTTGTCAGCTATATCATGGCGAAAACAATTTATTTTCAATGCACGATGGTGAGGTCCACTTTGTACTAGACCAACACACTTAGTTGGCTTTTTATGGTGCTAGCTCACTGAAACAACAGTCCCGCGGATAGACATGTCGCCCTACTCGGACACATTATCATGATTCCGAGCCAACCAGTCTTTGCTCCTTTTCCTTAATATTACATGCTTAGCGGAGAAGCAAAAAAAATACAACAATTTATAGTTTTTGGTTTGACTCGATCGGGGGTCGAATCTACGATCTACCGCACTCGAGGCGAGCACGCTAACAATTACCATGCCGATGCGGTTCTGATTTGTTTGTCTTAAGGTGGTACCATACACTTCACGTAAAATTTGATCTGCTCGTTTAATTTTCTTATTTTTTTTGGCAGTGTGTTTGAATATATCCACAGTAATAAATATCAAAATGTTAACAAATTCCAACCAACAGACTCAGAGATATAAATTCACTAGCCACATAGCAGCTTTCCTCTCTGTGGTTTTGATCACCGAGATGCTTGAAATCTGCATACAAACATCAAAACGTTCAACTGATTTTAAAGAGTTATCTCCCTGTAGTGTATGGTACCACCTTAATTAGATATTGCGTTCTATCATAAGTTAATCACATGTTTTTGTTATTCAAAATAATTGGTCGTGGCAATGCGACAATGAGAACTGAAGCATTCAATGATTACAATCGTAGTAATATAACACTGAGCTGTACCTGTTTTTAATAGTAGAATACATCAAAGTTACTCTACAATAAAAATAAGATCAAATATGATTATATTTTAGTCATCAAACGGAAGTAGATATCGTACCAAATATGGTAAGTTTACCTTCATACATTTTCTCATGTAATTTTCATTTTAAATGTGTTTATTGCTAAAAAAAATATGTAAATTTAATTTCCATCAATCTGCGTTCGTTTATTTAAATGTTTAATCCCTAATTAAATAACATTTCAATTGACCTTGAGATATGGTTCATGGCTACTTTAAATTAAACGGATTAAGTACCGATTATTACATCTTATGTAAGAGATTGGGGGTCCAGAAATATTGCAATAACACCTAGGGATTGAGGGTCTATACATATTATAATGTAAAATATGCCATGTGGGCTTGTGCTATATTAAACCATTCCATAATTTCAATGAATCGTCTCGTAATCCCGTTACATTTTAGTTTTAATCAGATCTATCTCTACCTCAATCCACCATTTTAAAGTAATTCAAATTTATTTATTTTATAGGCAGATCAACTAACAGAAGAACAAATTACAGGTGAAGTATGAAACGTATAATAAGACGATAACTGGGCAATACACATTAACTGCTTCCAGTGTAATGACACTATGCTATTTTTGTTTTTATCTTTGAGTTCCCTTTCCCCTTTCCTGTCTTTAAGTGTAATAATGTCACGTTTAACATCGATGTTTTATACGTTATACTGGGAAAACCTTATAGATGTAGACAACTTTTGTAATGTTTATTTCATATCTCGAGTGTGTCAGTCACTGTTGACGGTTAGTTCACCGAACCTGTTGGTCGTTTTAGAATATGTCTTCATAAATATGTTGATCTCTGGACATCATGAATTAAAATAAAATTAAATTAAAAAAATAAAGTCGTCTGTAGAAAAGGGACAATCTGTATTACAAAATCGTGTATGCGTTGAAATCCATAGTAGAAATTGTCATTGCTATTCATTACACATTAGAATTTGACGAATGATATGTAGATTAAAGCTCGTTTGTATAAGGCCATGGGCTGAGATAGCCTACCGTGCACCCCCCCCCCCTCCCGCCCCACCACCACCACCACCTTCGAACCCCACTAATTTTGCTTTGTACTTTGATATGTTCCTTTGAAAAAATAATAAACATGTTAACATTGAATAATTTGGGACGAACTTACATTTTTGAGCTCTTTTTTTACATCCTTTCGACAATTTTGCCGGATTTTAAGATTTTTTCATTCTTCACTGATGCTGAGGTCTTGTAGCTTATGAACAACTATTAGAATATAAAAACTGGGGTTTGGTGGATAGCTGATTATATGATCGATCAAATGAATACAAGTTATTCATATTTTATGAAGTTCAGTAATCGTAGGAGGCAAAAAATCTATCCCTACCCTTGATAAAATTGCGTAAAAACCGAGATGTTTCGCCTTTTGTTTTGCATAAGCAAAATATTACACAACTTTGATGATATTTTTATATTGAATTGATTAAAACTATTGCATTTACGGAAAATTAAACCCATTACATCATCAAAAAACATGCTTTGTAGAAAAATGGAATATTATGATTTTTGCCGATTTTAGCTCTATTCAGCCCAAAGCGCGTAATATCTTTTTCATAGTATAAATTGACAACTAAATTATAAATCTGTCATGTGAAGTTATGTTATGGAGACATTTTAGAATAAAATTTGTTCTAGTACCACCCTGTATAGGGCTTCTAGCGGCAAAATATTACCCCTTACCCTGCCGAAAATCGCATAATATTGTCTCATCAGTATAGAAAAGGACAAATTTACAGTTTTGCCTGTTGTTAATTTAGATAAATGTTCTTAAACAATACGGAAGAAACATTAAATTAATTAATTTCGCAATATTGTCCCATTTTATAGTCCAGTTAACTGTATTTAATAAATTTACGCAGATCAAGATTATAAAGAACAAATAATTAGTTTTGGCGTTCTTCCGTCACCGACATTATCCATGAAGTTCTGGTTTCAGATACTTGCACAGAAGTTTTTGACTCATAGTTTTCGAGTGTTTAATACCAAATTAGTTTGATATTAAAATAAAATGAGTTCAAGAAAAAAGAGAAAAGCACAACAGGAAGATTGTGCAGTCTGTATAATACACAGCGCAAAATCGAACAATGAAAATTTGGTATCATGTTCGGTTGATTGTTTTGAAAAATTGTTAGACATAAAACGGCGACGTCTTGAAAGCACCACAGAAGCTCTTAGGATGGAGGATGTCTGTGTCCAAATCCCGTCTACTTTTTCTGCGGGATTGGGTTATCACAGGGATTGCTACCAGAAGTTCACAATGAACCTGAGTAGCTTGCCAGCACCGCCACCATCCATTGCAGGCAGTAGTGATTTTGAAAGTAAACGCCGCAGGTCTCTTGATCCTGACAAAATAATATTCAGACCAGACTGTATATTTTGTGAAAAGGAAGGGAGAAAGAAAATTAAAGTGAAGGGTAGTTGGAAGACAGAAGGAACCGTTCGGTTTGAATATAATGGTGGGGTGACTGTCCAAAGAATTGCACAGGAAAAGCATGACGAGCATCTGCTCACTAGAATAAGAGGTGTTGACCTGTTTGCCTGTGAAACGCAGTACCATCCATCTTGCAGAAATAAGTACAGCCAAAACCCTGAGAAATGGAGAAGTAGAGATGAAGATTCCAAAGAGCAACAAAGTCACACTGAGAAGGTGCACAGAGAGGCTTTCGATATAGTGAAATCGTTCATTGAACGATTCGTTATTTTAGGCAAATCATTTGTTAAATTGAATGAACTCAGGAATTTATATGTTTCTAAATTAGCAGAAACAGAATTTTCAAATCCGAATTATAGAAGCGAAAATCTCAAGGTTAATTTGGAAAAAACTTATGGAAAAAAGATAATGTTTATAAAGATGGAGACCCACGGGAAATTTGAGTCTTACCTGGTAGCCAGTTCTGATATTGATTTAGAGTCTACCATTAGATGTGAATATGACCTTGGTAATGCGGACAAAATTGGTGATACTGCTTCTCTTCTCAGACAGGAAATTAACGATATGTTCGAGAGTGAAGGAAGCAGTTTGCCATGGCCCTCGACAGCAAAGTACCTGAACGATCTGAATTTTTCTTTGCCTGAAAAGCTAGATCAATTTCTTACTTCTCTTCTTACTGAAAAAAAACCCAGGTTACAACTCCAAAAGTTGCCCATTTAGTTAATTCCATTGAGCAGGATATATGTAGAGCAGTAAGGCATGGACGCTGGAAATTGCCCAAGCATATTCTCTTGTGTATGGCACTTCGTCACTGGTTTCGAAGTGCTGAGATCACAACACTTCTAAATAGGTTCGATCACTCAGAAACGTACTCATTTTCCTTGGAACTTGAGACTTCTATTGCCATAGCAGTTGAAATAACATCCACTTTATTGTCACCCCAAATTGTTAGAAATCCAAATGTTCCATTCATATTCCATTCAGACTTTGATCAGTTGTTAAATGATCTTTGCGGGATGGCTTCTGTACACACCTCACATGGAATTATGCTACAAGATTTTTCTTGTTCAGCAGATCAAGAGGTAGAGGGTGATATGCCTAGCATTCCAGTTGTTCACAAGAGTGGTATTAGATCATTGAAACTTGAAACGCAGGAAGTTCTTCCTGACTGTTATTTGACCCATAGAAGGAGTCCTAGTTATGAAGTCGAGAAGACGGAAATGTCTGAAACGGAAGGTTTGTTTGAGCTTGAATGTAAGAAGGATCTTTTGTGGGTTATGGCAAGGTATCTTAGTTCCTATTTAGAGCAGGAGTTACCTGGACTGGATTTGCCACCCAATTTCAGAGATATAGGTGCCAGACTGTTTGATATGGTAGTCAGAAAGTCGGATATTATCTTTAGCACAGACATGTATCTAAAAAACTCCATAAAGTCGATGGAACGAAAGCGCAGAGGTTGCAGTGAAAACCTGATTGTTACTGGTGAAAATACGAAAAGCGACCAGACTGGAAGTCCTTCCTCGCCAATGAAGAAAACAAAAAGCAGCTCATTGAACTTCTTTGTCGTGTTTGGAGCACGGATAATTTCACCCCTAAGCTGTTGGGCAAGAACGTAATAACCGTTTCTGATGGGCATGCCTTTCATATTACAAGTTATGATGGTACCAGCGTATGTCGCACAGAAATTAAATCAATTGAATCGACACAGGAAGAAACTGATTCACGAGTTGTTCTTTATTGTTTCTATGGAAAACAACAAGGATACAGAAATATTAGAATTCGTAGTCCGGATACCGATATATTCTGTATCCTCCTTCACTACGCGTTGGAATTACAAGGAGTGACAATTCTTTTTGATACTGGAACTGGAAACAAGAAAAGTTTGATAAATATCACCAAATTAGCACAGCAGTACCAGCAGGAATTGTGTACAGCACTTTTAGGCCTGCACGCGTTTACACGCTGTAATACAACGAGCACATATAAGGGGATTGGAAAAGTCAAGCCAATTAAGACATTACAAAAGTCACCCCAATTCCAAAGTGCTCTTGCACAAATTGGAGATTCCTGGCAAATTTCAAAGGATTTGTTTCTGTAGATGGAGGTTTTTACCTGCTTGTTGTATGGCGGTAAAGGGGTCTCCTGTGTGAATGATTTGCGCTATAATAAGATCAGAAGAAAGTGCTATTCAACGTGTGAAACGTGTAATGCCTCTAAAAATATTGATCTAGGTGTATTACCTTCCATGCAGAAACTGTCTGAAAGAACATCTGAAAAGCGTTAACTACATGGTAGGAATTTGGAAAAGAGCACATATTGCAAAACCAGTATATCCGCAGCCTACTCATGACAATGGTTGGCAGTGTGTTGATGGGATGATTGAACCAAAATGGGTGTCTGGTGATTTCATTCCACAACAACTCGTCGATTTAGTCTAGGAAAATATTGCAGGTTTGACAGAAAGTGATGAAAGTGATGATGAATTCAATGATGTTTTATACTCGTTGATTGATGTTAAAGAGGAAGACTTGTGAGAACTGTTTCGCCAATTTTCAATACTGTGTGTCCGTTTGCAATGCTCATTGTTCAGGTCATTTGTTGAAGAATGAAACTGAAATATGGAAATATTGAGTATATCATGTATATTTGTCCCTGTTCTCAAGTAGAGGAAGGGGTAGAATTTGGCTAAAATGGGCATCATAATATGCATATATGAGGATTAATGGTTTTTAAAATAAATGCTAATACATTCAGCATTCAGATAAAACTATACTGATTGGAGGGGGTTATGCTACTCCCACGGACTATAAAAAGAATTATCTTACCTCCGAATATTACATTTTTAAGATAAAATAAAAGCAAATAAGACTTTTTTCACAATAGCGCAACATCCATTAAAGTACTTACTTTCTTACTCTCTAACTACATTTATTTAAATTGATTTCAGAATTCAAAGAGGCTTTCAGTCTGTTTGACAAAGATGGGAATGGTACAATAACATCAAAAGAACTAGGTACAGCAATGAGGTCATTAGGTCAATACCCAACCGAGGTTGACCTCCGAGATATGATAAATGAATTAGATGCCGATGGTAAGACCATATTATCATCTTCTGTAATCAAAATGAAAAACAAAAATTAAATCTTCTCGATACCCACGTGACATTTTAGCAGACGAACACACAACAACCAAGTCAAATGAGATTTTCGAATGAAGAAAACATTCGAATATAATTACAACGATACCAACAAAAAAAAACAAAAAAAAAATACAAGAACATATTTCTTGATAGCACAAAATACAGCAATAATCGAGAACTACATACACCAAATGCTATTAAAAAGCAAGGATCTTCTGCTTTGTTAATGACACCCGTCGTAATGACTTATTCCCAAAAATTATATAAAACATCTCTAGATAATTAAGTCATCGAGCATCGAAATAATTATTATTTTCCTGATACACTTGACTATTTCTACTGAGGTTCCGTTGTCATGGTGACCACTAACGTGTGATTGTTAGGTTTATATATATCTATGCATACAATACCTATTAAAATTCACATTTATGAGTACGATTCCGTCTATGATTATATAACACTGCCAATAGTATTTCTTCCACCCATCTCGAAAAATATGTTGATTATCTGAAAGTGTATTAATTAGAAAAAATAATTCATTACTGTACCTGTTGTGCTGAATTTGTATGTTTGTGACCAACATTAGTTTACTTTATACTCATAATTAAACAAGCATACCTCCCTGTACCAGGAAGAGTTGTATGATACTCTCCCTGTGTCACGACGCGAATTATGATGTTCTAGTTTTTAAAGCATTATATCAACCCAACGCTACATAGAGAAAGTATTCACATGAATATAAGGGAGAAATGAATTACAATAGAATAGAATAACAATATTTGTGAATTTCAATATATTTCTGATTTTTTATCTATATTACTGTCTAGCTTTCACCATTGTAATTAAATATAATTAGTTGTGTTCATTCCAATAGGAAATGGTTGTGTAGATTTTCCGGAATTTTTAACCTTGATGGCAAAAAAGATGAATGATGGTGACGCCGAAGAGGAAATGAAAGAGGCGTTCCGGTTGTTCGATAAAGATGGAAATGGCTTTATATCAGGAGCTGAACTACGTCACGTGATGACCTGTATCGGTGAGAAACTGACAGACGGAGAGGTTGACGATATGTTACATGAAGCTGATGTCGACGGCGATGGAATGATAAATTATGAAGGTAAACATATTGCATTAATAGGATTCGGTTGCTTTCAGTTTTCATTAATAAATGGGAACTAGAGTAGATAAATTTATTTGAGAGAGTTCGTGTTGTTTGATCTCTTTGCTTTATATCCTTTCATGTTTAATGATACACGGTGTTGTCTATCATGGTTGTTATTATGTTTGTATTGTCGATCATGGTTGTTATTATGTTTGTATTGTCGATCATGGTTGTTATTATGTTTGTATTGTCGATCATGGTTGTTATTATGTTTGTATTGTCGATCATGGTTGTTATTATGTTTGTATTGTCGATCATGGTTGTTATTATGTTTGTATTGTCGATCATGATTGTTATTATGTTTGTATTGTCGATCATGGTTGTTATTATGTTTGTATTGTCGATCATGATTGTTATTATGTTTGTATTGTCGATCATGATTGTTATTATGTTTGTATTGTCGATCATGGTTGTTATTATGTTTGTATTGTTGATCATGGTTGTTATTATGTTTGTATTGTCGATCATGGTTGTTATTATGTTTGTATTGTCGATCATGGTTGTTATTATGTTTGTATTGTCGATCATGGTTGTTATTATGTTTGTATTGTCGATCATGATTGTTATTATGTTTGTATTGTCGATCATGGTTGTTATTATGTTTGTATTGTCGATCATGGTTGTTATTATGTTTGTATTGTATTTTCACCATCATCTTAAAATACACAACATACTCCAAAGACAAACAAAACACAAAAACGTTTATGTTTGAAAATTTATTATTTCTTGTTAAAATTTCTAAACGGTTGGCTTAAGTTTCCATCCTCCATTTAAAAAATAAATCATGGAAGCCAGAATGTGTTGGGAGTTTTAACATGGATTGGCGGATATTAGTATTGTATCCCGAGCCAGAAGCAGTACGGTAGTATACTTTGATTGGAAGACGGTCATTTATATTTACGTTTCCAGAAAATGTCGCAAACAATTTATGCTGTCAATGGAAAAGTCAGTCACATTCACAGGCGCATGTGCTAATGAGATTTATGAATTCGGTATGAATGGATAACTCGCTCGTTTGTTAACAGAGCGAAAGAAGGAGGTTATATTAGAATAATGTATATAAATTCATTAACACAAGAAATATATGTTATCTAGATGGTAATGTTGACCACTTAAGTTATTACTGTTTATATGTTTATATAAAAGACAGACGCGTATGGAATATTGTATTGATATTCAAGACCTGTCTTTTTTTTAAATGGTTTGATTGTACACTGTACAGTTCAAACCATACTTATGGTGTAAAATCTTTAACATACTGATATGTCACAAATCCTGATATGTTACTGACACTGATATATTACTAATACTGATATGTTACTAATACTGATATGTTACTAATACTGGTATGTTACTAATACTGATATGTCACTTATACTGATATGTTACTGACACTGATATATTACTAATACTGATATGTTACTAATACTGGTATGTTACTAATACTGATATGTCACAAATCCTGATATGTTACTGACACTGATATATTACTAATACTGATATGTTACTAATACTGATATGTTACTAATACTGGTATGTTACTAATACTGATATGTCACTTATACTGATATGTTACTGACACTGATATATTACTAATACTGATATGTTACTAATACTGGTATGTTACTTATACTGATATGTCACAAATCCTGATATGTTACTGACACTGATATATTACTAATACTGATATGTTACTAATACTGATATGTCACTAATACTGGTATATTACTAATACTGATATGTCACTTATACTGATATGTTACTTATACTGATATGTTACTAATACTGATATGCTACTAATACTGATATGTTGCTAATACTGATATGTTACTAATACTGATATGTTACTAATACTGATATGTTACTTATACTGATATGATACTAATACTGATATGTTACTAATACTGATATGTTACTAATACTGGTATGTTACTAATACTGATATGTTACTTATACTGATATGTTACTAATACTGATATGTTACTTATACTGATATGTTACTAATATTGATGTTACTAATACTGGTATGTTACTAATACTGATATGTTACTTATACTAATATGCTACTAATACTGATATGTTACTAATACTGATATGCTACTAATACTGGTATGTTACTAATACTGATATGTTACTTATACTGATATGTTACGTATACTGATATGTTACTTATACTGATATCCTACTAATACTGATATGTTACTGATACTGATATGTTACTAACACTGATGTTACTAATACTGATATGCTACTAATACTGATATGTTGCTAATACTGATATGTTACTAATACTGATATGTTACTAATACTTATGTTACTAATACTGATATGCTACTAATACTGATGTTACTAATACTGATATGCTACTAATACTGATATGCTACTTATACTGATATGTTACTTATACTGATATGCTACTAATACTGATATGTTACTAATACTGATATGTTACTAATACTGATGTTACTAATACTGATATGCTACTAATACTGATATGTTGCTAATACTGATATGTTACTAATACTGATATGTTACTAATACTGATATGTTACTTATACAGATATGTTACTTATACTGATATGTTACTAATACTGATATGCTACTAATACTTATATGTTACTAATACTGATATGTTACTAATACTGATGTTACTAATACTGATATGCTACTAATACTGATATGTTGCTAATATTGATATGTTACTAATACTGATATGTTACTAATACTGATATGTTACTAATATTGATATGTTACTAATAATGATATGTTACTAATACTGATGTTACTAATACTGATATGCTACTAATACTGATATGTTGCTAATACTGATATGTTACTAATACTGATATGTTACTAATACTGATGTTACTAATACTGATGTTACTAATACTGATATGCTACTAATACTGAAATGCTACTAATACTGATATGTTACTAATACTGATATGCTACTAATACTGATATGTTACTAATACTGATATGTTACTTATACTGATATGTTACTTATACTGATATGTTACTTATACTGATATGCTACTAATACTGATATGTTACTAATACTGATATGTTACTAATACTGATGTTACTAATACTGATATGCTACTAATACTGATATGTTGCTAATATTGATATGTTACTAATACTGATATGTTACTAATACTGATGTTACTAATACTGATATGCTACTAATACTGATATGTTGCTAATACTGGTGTGTTACTAATACTGATATGTTACTAATACTGATGTTACTAATACTGATATGCTACTAATACTGAAATGCTACTAATACTGATATGTTGCTAATACTGATATGCTACTAATACTGATATGTTGCTAATACTGATATGTTACTAATACTGATATGTTACTAATACTGATATGTTACTTATACTGATATGCTACTAATACTGATATGTTACTAATACTGATATGTTACTAATACTGATGTTACTAATACTGATGTTACTAATACTGATATGCTACTAATACTGAAATGCTACTAATACTGATATGTTGCTAATACTGATATGCTACTAATACTGATATGTTGCTAATACTGATATGTTACTAATACTGATATGTTACTAATACTGATATGTTACTTATACTGATATGCTACTAATACTGATATGTTACTAATACTGATATGTTACTAATACTGATGTTACTAATACTGATATGTTGCTAATACTGATATGTTACTAATACTGATAAGTTGCTAATACTGATATGTTACTTATACTGATATGTTACTAATACTGATATGCTACTAATACTGATATGTTACTAATACTGATGCTACTAATACTGATATGTTGCTAATACTGATATGTTACTAATACTGATATGCTACTAATACTGATATGTTACTAATACTGATATGTTACTAATACTGATGTTACTAATACTGATATGTTGCTAATACTGATATGCTACTAATACTGATATGTTACTAATACTGATGTTACTAATACTGATATGTTACTAATACTGATGTTACTAATACTGATATGTTACTAATACTGATATGTTGCTAATACTGATATGTTACTAATACTGATATGCTACTAATACTGATATGCTACTAATACTGATATGTTACTAATACTGATATGTTACTAATACTTACATGCTACTAATATGTTACTAATACTGATTTGTTTCTAATAACGCTCTGTTGCTAATTTTAATATGTTACTTGTTATTTTGCATTATTTGTCTGTTTAATAGTTTAATGTGTCTCTGTTTCTTGCACATCTTTGACATTCGCTAATCAGTATTCTACCTACATCAGATCTTACACCACTTCGTGCTACCATTTGTTGAATATTTAAAAATGTATTTCATTTGACGATTATTTAAAATGCAGATATGTACAAAAAAAAAACAATCTGGATGAACACAAAAATACCAGTGAAAATAAAATAAAAAAAAAATAAATGGCAAGGGATTGAACAAAGCGATCTTCTCCCACTTAAAACATATGCTCATAGAACAAAGTTTGTCTTGCTAGAACATCGGGATGGACTTTACAATGTGTTAATGAACACAGAAGTTTTACGGGGAAATCGTACATTACATCACCAATCATAATATAGCGCATTTATCATGTACAACACAAACATCCCATGGAAATACATCTAGATATTAGATCATGTTCTTTAAAATGCAAAATTGTTGTTCGGATTAAGATAATCAGGATATGAATTACTAATAAATTTGAACTATGACTATTTTTTTCTTCAGAGTTTGTAAACATGATGTTGAAGTAGAAAACGACATGATGAATGGTGACAGACATGTCTATATAGTGTGTAAATGATGTTGTATCATGTATAGTCTTACAGTTATATGTCCGTATATGGTATACATGATGTTGTATCATGCATAGTCTTACAGTTATATGTCCGTATATGGTATAAATGATGTTGTATCATGTATAGTTTTACAGTTATATGTCCGTATATGGTATACATGATGTTGTATCATGCATAGTCTTACAGTTATATGTCCGTATATGGTATAAATGATGTTGTATCATGTATAGTTTTACAGTTATATGTCCGTATATGGTATACATGATGTTGTATCATGCATAGTCTTACAGTTATATGTCCGTATATGGTATAAATGATGTTGTATCATGTATAGTTTTACAGTTATATGTCCGTATATGGTATAAATGATGTTGTATCATGCATAGTCTTACAGTTATATGTCCGTATATGGTATAAATGATGTTGTATCATGTATAGTTTTACAGTTATATGTCCGTATATGGTATACATGATGTTGTATCATGCATAGTCTTACAGTTATATGTCCGTATATGGTATAAATGATGTTGTATCATGTATAGTTTTACAGTTATATGTCCGTATATGGTATACATGATGTTGTATCATGCATAGTCTTACAGTTATATGTCCGTATATGGTATAAATGATGTTGTATCATGTATAGTTTTACAGTTATATGTCCGTATATGGTATACATGATGTTGTATCATGCATAGTCTTACAGTTATATGTCCGTATATGGTATAAATGATGTTGTATCATGTATAGTTTTACAGTTATATGTCCGTATATGGTATACATGATGTTGTATCATGCATAGTCTTACAGTTATATGTCCGTATATGGTATAAATGATGTTGTATCATGTATAGTTTTACAGTTATATGTCCGTATATGGTATACATGATGTTGTATTATGTATAGTCTTACAGTTATATGTCCGTATATGGTATAAATGTTGTTGTATTATGAAATATCATTAAATAAACATTTGTTTTATATTATACATGAATTTGCACGGTCTTTGAAATAATGAATATGTTCCCATTATTATATACATTATCATATACATTATATGAAAGTGCCATATCATTTCTAATGTCATTTCAATGTTTTGTTTGATGTCGTATAATTTAACGTTAGAGGAAACCAAATAAGGTAATTAAAGAATGGACAATCCAGAGACACGGCCAACAATGGGCACAAGACACACAAAAATAAAAACAACCAAGCAAAATACACTTAAGGATTAATCGCAATGTTTGTTCGGGTCATGAAAAAATAACCTCAATCAGGTTGTACACACCGGGTAACAGCGGGTTACGCAAGGGTGTGTACAACCTGATTGAGGTTATTTCGAATGAACCGAACAAATAATTGCGATCAATCCTTATAAATTAATTCAAACCTTTTTGCTATGATATTGAAAAATATATTTATTTTTTCAAAATAAGGCAAATAATCTGAAATAAATTTAAATAACCCCAAAGGTGCCTCATTTAAAGAAAATCACCTGATGACAACGGCACGCGACGCATTGAGAACGACGTCTATTTTCAGATTCCGTACATTGGAAAATAACCTCAACTTTTTAAACCAATCAAAACACGTGTAAAATGACATGTCACTCTAAAATTAATTTATATCACATAAAACTAAAAAGATTATCAAAACAGACCCCACCAAAAACAGGGATTGAACTCAGGTATTCCCAAAAGGTAGCAGTTCTTTTTTCTAATAAGACGCCCATTATGATATCCATATAGTCAAGTCCAGTAAAAGTCTTGTTGATGATTGGGGAAATAAAAATTCTACATAAAAGGGGAGATATACATGGCCATTTGAGAAATTGATATTTCGTCACAATCAACCAGTTTGTGATGGCGACCGTATAATTGTTGTAGCGATGACTTCAACCTAGGAACAACAATCTCCATATCTACGGATAGGAACGTAGATAACATATATTATTATACCTCACATAATAAAGAATCAATTTTATTGGTTAAAAGATAATCACATGACATAAAATAATCTGGATATTTTTGCTTCTAATCGCCGCCAACGGTGAATAACCTCAAGAATTACATACGTCCATTGAATAACCCTATTATTCAGCGTGAATAACCCTCGAAAATTACAACGTCCAGTGAATAAACCTAATGGAATAATGCTTTAACAATTCAAATATTAAACAGTATATTTCAACTGTTTGTTCGGTATAATAAAACAGTTACGGCCCTCTGAATCGGTGAATATCCAAAATTGTCAACCCCACTAGGCTTATTTCCTTCGGGCTAAAGCGCTCGGGGAAATAACCCTTGTGGTGTTGACAATTTTGGATATTCACCTCTTCCGAGGGCCGTAATTGTATATTATTTACGTTCCTATCCGTATATATATGGAGATTTTAACACCCTGAAGTAGACAAGTACATCCTGAGGCACAGGATAGGATAAGAACGTAAATAACGAATTGATCTCCGGTTATAGTCAAAAATAAGAAATTTTGGACCACGGTATACCACGTAATAGTGACGTTTTCTTTGTTATTGGAAAGAATAAGTGAAACAATATGACAGTTTCGAGTGTCTTTTACCTGGTGTATGGTACTACCTTTGGAATAACCCTACAGTTGATCAAATTAACAGCTTTATATTCAATATATGACCAAATTCAACTAAATTTGATTTAGACGCTCAAAATCGCGAGCTTTGACGTCATATATTTTCCCATCTTGAAAATTATAACCACGCTTGATTGGTTACACCCGGTAATATGGCCTAGTAACACCCGGGAATAAGAGATTATTACATGACATTTTCCATATCGGCCCTGGTATCAGCCCGAAACTCCCATATCAAGCCCGACAGCGAAGCTGGAGGGCTGATACCAGGGCGATATGGAAAATTTCATGTCATAATCTTTTTATCATATATTTTACATTGATTTTTTTTCAAGCATTGACTTTTATATTGCAGAAAAAATCTTTGGACTGACAAAATGCGAAAATAAATCCTTAAGAGAGTTGCCTTGCAAAAAAGATTTTAAACAATGTCGATCTGTACAATGACGTTAGAAAGTGTTTGTAAAATCTACCCAAGACGTTGACATTTTAATAGAAATTCCTATTCAACACGACGTATACATTTAAGCTAATTATTCCGTTTCAAATTGCATAAACTGTATTCCAATATTTTGAAATGTGTTAATTTTATTGAAATTCTATTGTATGCCATCCTTCCTTATACTTTGGACATAATCTTTAAGACCACTGCGCAGATACCGGAAGTAGAATACGGGGGAAAATAACCAACTCTGACTTCTAGCTGTTATTGGACATGCAAAAACGAACATATTGCAACAAAATATGTGATAAAATGGGTTTTTTATTTCCGGGGTTTTAAACCATCAAAATTTGTTCTAATTTTAAAGCCGGGATAAAAACAGATATTGATATATGGCAAGTTATTCTATTAGTCCATAAAACATCGTAATACCGGTAATAGCAAGGCATTATGTTAAGTAAAAATCAAAATCGAGTGAAAAATCATGAAAAGAAAGCACAGTGATGGTCAACAATTCTAACAATATCAACAAAACTAACATCCTCAGTCTCACTTCAAATTGAACTTAAAACAGACCGCATTTGCGAATGAAAATCCAGTTCCCGGCTTCGGACAGGAAAACAATGTGATTGGGTTAAACCGACCAATGGGACCCCTTCTTTCTACTTGGATCTCCAATGGCTATTCCGACATAAACAAACAATCAAAAAACCTGCAGCGCCTTATTTAGAAAAGTCCATATCTAGTGTCGATACCTACAAACGATTGTTTTGTATTACATTGTAAATTAAGTGACGTTGTAACTATTCCTATAATTTATAAACTGACAATAGTTACTCTCATATAAAATGTTATCTTGTTTATTGTGAAATACAAGATATTTTTGTGACATTATCTGTGATTATTAGAAGATGAATATAATAACATCGTCGTAATTATCCAGGTTTAGTTTTTAATTCTTGTCATTAGACGTCTAGCTACATTTTTTTTTGTAATTTAGAGAAAATTACCGATAAAATCGCTGTGTTAAAACAAATTATATATTTCAGGTATATATAGTATAAAGGTAAAAATAATTTACACCTGAATTTACAAAGAAATCACGAATCGAAAATAATGAAAGGTTATTGGTTAGATAACAGATCTAACCAACATAATATACATTGTACCTCCTTTTTTACCTGAACGACATGTTGATGTTCACCCCCAGGTAGAATAAACACTTATAACAGCTGTCAAATTGTGCATATTTCTAACACAAAAGTAAATTTAAATCACAACCTTCTACACAATTATTAGGACTATTGACTTGGAAAATCTCGTATTCTAGTTTAAAATTGGGATCATGAAATAATTTTGACAGACTGCAAACATTTTTGTTAGGAATTTACAATGTGGTTAAAATTTATTAAAAACAGACATGTTATTACACTAGGTCTTACTTAAAGTGACGATGCTGTTTTGTTATATTGTTGTATTAGACAAATGTATGTTTTCACAGCAATAATTTGTATCTACTCTATATCAGCGTCATTTAATGCAAGATACACATTGAATACATATTATCTTAGTCACTAAATGTGGTAAGCCGGAATACATACGAATGTAATCACTGAATCCACAAGGCTAGGATAAATACAGCTGTAATCATTTAATCTATTAGGATACACACGACCGTAATCAGCGAATCAACATCCGATTGTTATATTAATTGTCCATTCTCGATTGTCCCTTCGGTTTTCTCTAACGTTTATATATATGCACCCGTAATCAATAAATTTTAGATAGAAATGCATACATCGGTATTGACTGAATCAATGTTTCAGACATAGATTCGGGCGGAGGGAGAATTCAGACATAGATTCGGGAGGAGGGAGAATTCAGACATAGATTCGGGCGGAGGGAGAATTCAGACATAGATTCGGGAGGAGGGAGAATTCAGACATAGATTCGGGCGGAGGGAGAATTCAGACATAGATTCGGGCGGAGGGAGAATTCAGACATAGATTCGGGAGGAGGGAGAATTCAGACATAGATTCGGGCGGAGGGAGAATTCAGACATAGATTCGGGAGGAGGGAGAATTCAGACATAGATTCGGGCGGAGGGAGAATTCAGACATAGATTCGGGAGGAGGGAGAATTCAGACATAGATTCGGGAGGAGGGAGAATTCAGACATAGATTCGGGAGGAGGGAGAATTCAGACATAGATTCGGGCGGAGGGAGAATTCAGACATAGATTCGGGAGGAGGGAGAATTCAGACATAGATTCGGGCGGAGGGAGAATTCAGACATAGATTCGGGCGGAGGGAGAATTCAGACATAGATTCGGGCGGAGGGAGAATTCAGACATAGATTCGGGAGGAGGGAGAATTCAGACATAGATTCGGGAGGAGGGAGAATTCAGACATAGATTCGGGCGGAGGGAGAATTCAGACATAGATTCGGGCGGAGGGAGAATTCAGACATAGATTCGGGAGGAGGGAGAATTCAGACATAGATTCGGGAGGAGGGAGAATTCAGACATAGATTCGGGCGGAGGGAGAATTCAGACATAGATTCGGGCGGAGGGAGAATTCAGACATAGATTCGGGCGGAGGGAGAAACCATCACTTGGATATACGGTTATTTTAACACCAACAATATTTCAGTTATCGTTTTAGTCAGTGTTATCGATGGTGGAAACAGGAGAAAACAACCGACTTACCACTGCCCACTTACAAGTTTTATCATGCAAGACTGTATCGAGTACACCTAGGCAAGGTCGATAATTGAATGCACAACTTTGGTGGTGATATGCTGCACTGAATGCATAGATGTAAATCAAATTACCATTGTTATGATCCCCTCCAAGCATTGACATTTGGACGGAGATTACATATCACAGAGACTCGGATAGGAACACCTAGACCATTGATTGGCTGTTATTGTCCAGTATAGTTCATGAATATTCAGGACGAGAAAAAGTCCAACTATATACAGAAACAAAAACAGAAATAGGGGAGGAATGAGACGACTGTAGCAACGACCTTATACTGTAATTATAATCGTGAGTTGTCGTCCCTATCTATTATTGGTTTTTCACTACTTATACTGTAATTATAATAGTGAGTTGTCGTCCCTATCTATTATTGGTTTTTCACTACTTAGGTGTACTACCACTAAACATGGGTACCAGTCGAAAAGAACGTATGGGAAAGTAGTACGTAAACAGAAAATGGATTCCTACATTGTTGGATAAAAAATAAACCCCATTAGATACTGCAAAATACTGAATGTCAGCAGAAACCTACACATTTTAGGATAATTTTAAGCCCATATTTGATGTCCTTGTGGTTTTAAATAAAAAAATTATTGCATTGGAAAGAAACCACCTGAATTTGTGTTAAATCGAAAGTGAAAGTAGGATTTTTGACGGTAGACATCTTCAGACTGTCTGTTTTTTCTTATATGCCATTAAATGTATGTTGATTTTCGGAGTTAAGCTTCCTATTAGGTACCCCTTCCATGAGATATGAGTGTCACTTAGATTAAACTTAAGGTGAATCCTGTATGAAATTTCAAAAAGATGTTATTTAACATAGAAGGCTAGGGAGAATTCTTTAGTGGTATTACACCTTTTATACTGTAATTATAATAGTGAGTTGTCGTCCCTATCTATTATTGGTTTTTCACTACTTATACTGTAATTATAATAGTGAGTTGTCGTCCCTATCTATTATTGGTTTTTCACTACTTATACTGTAATTATAATAGTGAGTTGTCGTCCCTATCTATTATTGGTTTTTCACTACTTATACTGTAATTATAATAGTGAGTTGTCGTCCCTATCTATTATTGGTTGTAAAACATCTGTCTATAGACTATATACTATTTTTCACATGTTACTTACGGAGTTTGAAAATACCAGTTACCATTATACAACATACTTAAATTTTAATTACTTCTATTATTCCCACTTTTGGTCTCAAAATATATAACTAAATTGTTGTAACATTTGTGCAATGGCTTTGTTAAATAATTTTTTTACCGTTAGTATAATTAAATTATTGTACCGTGGTATTTAAATCTTTAAACTACATTTATGAATGCATTCTTTTCCTTTGATCTGTTTATGGCTTCTACCAGAATGTAAGCAACAGATAAGTAATAATACACACAGATACGTCCGTGATATTGCAGACTGTGGACTGTAGTTTTGTTATTGTCAGAGAGTCGTGTAATAACCTAGATGTGATATTGTATGAACTCATGTAATAATCAACGACCTAGATGTGATATTGTATGAATTCATGTAATAATCAACGACCTAGATGTGATATTGTATGAATTCATGTAATAATCAACGACCTAGATGTGATATTGTATGAATTCATGTAATAATCAACGACCTAGATGTGATATTGTATGAATTCATGTAATAATCAACGACCTAGATGTGATATTGTATGAATTCATGTTACAAATCTTTAAACCACTGTCTTCAGAATTATTCCGTTAAACAATCTCACACTTTGCCTTTGATTGTTTAACTGTATAACTCGGTAAACTGTGGTATAAATATTACTTGTTCATATCATGGATATCCACATTATAATATTTCTAAGATATCTACCATAAAATAATTTATAATATAGTATCAAATATTTCATGTAGATTTCTTTGCAAAATAAAAATGCAATATTTTCCGATATTTTTATTAGTCTTCCTTTATAAATATACCTGAAAAGTAGAGCAATTCCGAATGAATTAAAAATATTGCATCTTGACCGTTATTGCATTCCATTCTTTCATTACAGGCGGCGATTTAAGGCTGAAAAACGTGGAGATCCCAGTGAATAAAGTTTTTTTTCTATTTTTAGCACAACAGAAGTTGCTAGCCTTGTTAGTTAGATGGTATATAGAATTTTTTAGGAAAATGTCAATATGGCCTAAAATAGTAATAAAACATGCCAGGTGGCTCTAGAATTAAACATACACGCTAGATAACTTATCTTAATTAAAAAGAATAAGATTAAAAAAAATCCTGGACCCAAGTGCCTGTGTATGCTATACTAACTCCCTAATATTAACATTAGTGGATGGGTAGCATGATCGTCTTTCTCGTAGCGTATATGCTGTTCGCTTTGATTTCAGACAAAGGGGCATTTCGGGTGATATTTGTCACGAATATGTTTATAAGATATACCCAGCACAGAGCTAGAAAAAAAATATAATTAGTTCACCAAGAGTTTGATTTCCTCCAAACGAAGTAAAACATTGAATTAAAAACCCTATTTAGAAGTGTATTATAATTTGTATAGGGTATACTAACACTATTTGTACGAATACATAAATAAGACTACACAGTAAATATTATGTTGATTTACCACTTCATATGTTTGGTTGTGTACTTTAAATCTATGTTTGTACAAAACAACCAACAAAATACAATGAAATATAAGATAAATATAACCATAGGCACATGTCAACTAGTAATACACAGACAAAACATTCTAAACAAAAATACCTCACTGTCAGAACAATTATAAACAAAATACCACACTGTCAGAACAATTATAAACAAAATACCACACTGTCAGAACAATTATAAACAAAATACCACACTGTCAGAACAATTATAAACAAAATACCACACTGTCAGAACAATTATAAACAAAATCCCACACTGTCGGAACAATTATAAGCAAAATACCACACTGTCAGAACAATTATAAACAAAATACCACACTGTCAGAACAATTATAAATAAAATAACACACTGTCAGAACAATTATAAACAAAATACCACACGTCAGAACAATTATAAACAAAATACCACACTGTCAGAACAATTATAGACAAAATACCACACTGTCAGAACAATTATAAACAAAATACCACACTGTCAGAACAATTATAAACAAAATACCACACTGTCGGAACAATTATAAGCAAAATACCACACTGTCAGAACAATTATAAACAAAATACCACACTGTCAAAACAATTATAAACAAAATACCACACTGTCAGAACAATTATAAACAAAATACCACACTGTCAGAACAATTATAAACAAAATACCACACTGTCAGAACAATTATAAACAAAATACCACACTGTCAGAACAATTATAAACAAAATACCACACTGTCAGAACAATTATAAACAAAATACCACACTGTCAGAACAATTCCAAAATACAATAAAAAAAAGTAGAAACCGTCAGATTCTGTCAAGTATGTAAAGATACCAATAAAATGTCGAATGCTATTTATATTGTTTGTTCTTCGTCGATTCATGACTCCGATGACCCCTTTGGTATCTGCAAACTTTATCACCACTATAGTTGTGAGTTCGAATTCCGCTCATGGAGAGGTGTACTCAATACAACATTATGTGATAAAGTTTGTCAGTGACCTGCGACAGGTCGGTGGTTTTCTACGTGTACTCCTGTTTCCTCCATCAATAAAACTGACCGCCACGATATAATGAAATACTGTTTAAAGTGGCGTTAAACATCATAACCCTAACCCCTCAACAACTTTTCTTGCATTTAGCCATTTATTGTTATCTTGTCTGAATAACACGTCCAGTGTCACATGCATTATTCAACAAGAACTGTTGACCATTCGACAGCACATGAGCCCACCCATGTTTGATTCCGTTTATGTTGTCCATTTGTACTTTTCCTGTCTTTGTTCACGTAGATTGTTGTTTGTATTTGTTTTTTTGTGTCTTTTTGTCTTTTTTTGCCAAGTGTCTTAAAAAGTCACATTACCATGATTTTCTTGCCAGTGAACGTGTATATGTAAATTTCAATACGACACGATAACGACATGGAAAGTGGCACCATGATTAGGTACTGATCACATATACAGATGTTACTACAATAACATCGCGGAAACCACGGTTTTGTTACGCTAAGTCACAGATTCTACATGTAGTTTTAAATTCAACTACCACATTGTGGCGATAACGATGCCACCGCATTGATTAGGTACTATTTATAAATGTAACTATCAATTAAACTACCATGCATACGATTAAGAAAAGTTGCAAAATACCAAAGGGTAATTAAAATGTTTCATATTTCTAATTTACCCTACGCTCACAGTTTTATGTAATATATGATACGAGTGGTGGTATTTATTAAAGCACTACTCTGTATTACACTAACACGGAGGAAAATGTCCGACAATGATTTTTCAAAGAAATCTTAGGCCAACAGATATTACCTTAGATATAAATCTTCAGTATTTTTGACCATTTCTGTGTGTTTTTGGACGACATATTGTTATTAAGATGTACACACATTTGATAATAATTAAGCGAATTATATAATACTAATTACCGATATAACTTGATAAAATAAATAATGTTCTTTTACATTTTAACTGTCTGATTTAAATGATAATTATTCTGTGTACAATATTGTTTTAAAAAGAAGCATTGTTTAGGTGCAGTGAAGTCTTTTTTGAAATACCTGAGATTTAAATTGATATAAATGTTGAAATGATAGATTCATACCTTTATTTAAATACCCTATATAACTTTTATACACAAAGGAGTAACGAGACAATTTCATACATTTCATGTGGATCGGCTGTTTTTGGATTTACTTCGTCATAAAAAATGGTAAGGAATTTGTAGATACAATATATCTCTTCTACGAAGTCTAGGGTGTGACAAATGTCTGGCACTGGTTCTAACGACTTGTAAATTATCTATTGTCTTCCTAGGAAGTGGTATTTCTAATCTTTCTATTGTTTAATCAGTTGTGAAGACTGATTTCAAATGAGATTTTATAGATAGCGCATGGCTACAATGTTACAATGAAAACGATCGTAGTATCGTGTTATATATGAAAACCAGAATAAAATATAATACGTGATCATATGAAACATAGTAGTGTTAGGCTATGTGTATGTGTCGACAATATAACGTATTGTATAAGAAATGCCCACTCCAAGTATGCTTCTGGGTTTTATCTTCATTTTTTACTATATGAATAGATACAAATGTAGTATAGTTTTTTTTAATACTACGTATGAGTCGATGGACTGCTAGTTAATTCTAACCAGACATGTAGTCAGCACCTATTTATTAACATCAAATTATTTGATATTGTTTGATAAATTTAGAGACGTAAATATTTCGAATTTTTGTAAAACCATTGTATAATCCCATGAGGGCATTGTTATACTTAGTTGTGTTTTAATATTTTGGATATTTTAAGTGTAGGCTTTGACTTATTGTGTGTATGATATTGAGGTTTCTAACTGCTTAGAATCAATTTAATATTAATAAATAATTTGGATGAAAGTAAATATGATAGAAAATTAATCGGCAAATCAAAATAAATCACAGTTCAAGAGCAACAAATCACAGTTCAAGAGCAATAAACCAGGACAAATCACAGTTATAGAATCACAAATCAGGACAAATCACAGTTCAAGAATAAATCCGGACGAATCACGCTTATAGAGCAACAAATCAGGACAAATCACAGCTTTGAATCAACCAATCAGTACAAATCACGGTTTAAGAGCAACAAAGCAGGACACATCACGGTTCAGGAGCAACACATCACATTTCTAGAGCAACAAACCAGGACAAATCACAGTTCACAAATCACAGTTCTAGAGCAACAAAGCAGGAAAAATCACAGTTCCAGAATAAATTAGGACGAATCACGCTTAAAGAGCAACAAATCAGGACAAATTACAGCTTTGAATCAACAAATCAGTACAAATCACGGTTTAAGAGCAACAAAGCAGGACACATCACGGTTAAGGAGCAACAAATCACAGTTCTAGAGCAACAAACCAGGACAAATCACAGTTCACAAATCACAGTTCTAGAGCAACAAAGCAGAACAAATCACAGTTCTAGAGCAACAAAGCAGGACAAATCACAGTTCTAGAGCCACAAATCAGGACAAATCACAGTTCAAGAATAAATCAGGACGAATCATGCTTAAAGTGCAACAAATTAGGACAAATCACAGCTTTGAATCAACAAATCACGGTTAAAGAGCAACAAATCCGGACAAATCACGGCTAAAGAGTAACAAATTAGTAAAAAAAAAAGCGACATACCAAGATAAATCAAGATAAATCACAGTTAAACATAAATTCAGGACAGATCACAGTTAAAGAAAAATAAGGACAAATCACAGTTCAAGGAAAAATCAAGACAAATCTCAATTACAAAGTAGGGATAAATAGCAGTTACAGGAAAATCGAGACAAATGGCTGTCTTAAATCCGTAAATTCGTTAAGAAGACATTTTGTTTCGACAGAATAAAATAACCTCATGTACATTGGAAAAAAAATGTTTAACACTAACGATCAACAATTTTAAACATACATCTATTTTGCATATAAACATAAAACATACAATATTAAAGGTCTAACATGTTTAAAATACTTGTATAAACATAATTACGGGAAAAGTGTTTTCTAACAACCGAAGGTCATTTTCTGTATACAACAAATACAATAGATACCCTATATCATTGTCTAGAAACTAAAAATATCTTATTGGCTTTGTTTTCCGTGACTGCATATCACAAACTTTGTTGTCAAAATAATAACCCTTGACTGTTTTAAATTAACAAAAAAGAAGCATAGATCGATATATTATAAATATGAAGCAATTATATATTAATATTACAAATCCATTGTGCTTGTCTAGATAGCGTTTACTCTGGTCTGAAATACCGCTAAGTGCTTTTAAAATAATTTCTTGTTAAATAAATACAATTTAATACACAAAATGAATGACACATATATACATGTATGTGTTTGTCTCATATGGTGTCATATATATTTATATGAACAAGAAATAATAAACTATCCAACGTTACACTTAAGTACAAATTAAAGTAAATGAAGGGTTCTTATATTGCTATTCTACATTTCACAGTCACATGTGTAACAAGAATGGCTAACACTTCCGATGAGTACACCCCCGTCTTTAATGGGGTTAGTGATGCTCGATATTAGTTTTCTGTAATGGTTCGTAGACAGTTGTTTTTCATTTTTCCCTTTTTCTTTTAACCATTGTGTTGTCTGACCTTCTTCGATCTTTTAACCATTGTGTTGTCTGACCTTCTTCGATCTTTTAACCATTGTGTTGTCTGACCTTCTTCGATCTTTTAACCATTGTGTTTTCTGACCTTCTTCGATCTTTTAACCATTGTGTTGTCTGACCTTCTTCGATCTTTTAACCATTGTGTTGTCTGACGTTCTTCGATCTTTTAACCATTGTGTTGTCTGACCTTCTTCGATCTTTTAACCATTGTGTTGTCTGACCTTCTTCGATCTTTTAACCATTGTGTTGTCTGACCTTCTTCGATCTTTTAACCATTGTGTTGTCTGACCTTCTTCGATCTTTTAACCATTGTGTTGTCTGACCTTCTTCGATCTTTTAACCATTGTGTTGTCTGACCTTCTTCGATCTTTTAACCATTGTGTTGTCTGACCTTCTTCGATCTTTTAACCATTGTGTTGTCTGACCTTCTTCGATCTTTTAACCATTGTGTTGTCTGACCTTCTTCGATCTTTTAACCATTGTGTTGTCTGACCTTCTTCGATCTTTTAACCATTGTGTTGTCTGATCTTCTTCGATCTTGCCCCTTTGGTATTTTCTTGCTTTATTTTCAAATTTTATGTTTCTCTAATTTAATTGGTATTTTCCCCTCTAACCTTTAACATTGTTATTTGAGATATTCCAATTTGACTTAGAAATTATATGCATCCCCTCTTAATTGACAATTTTCCTTCTGATCTTTAAAATTTGCAGCGATAGTTATGCAATGGAATTACACAAATAATTGATACAGAGTAAGGGAAGTAACTGTTGGCCAAGTTTTCTCAAAATATCATCATTTATATTTGTAGACCGCTGATTTAACAGAAGACCAAATAGCAGGTACGATACGTTATTTTACAGTAATACAACATTGTTATTGATCAAGTATTCGATGTTGCATAATTAAATGTTTAATTGAAAACCAACTTTTCAGTTAAGCTTCTTTTACAAGATAAATGACAAATCATTAGCCACAGTAAATTCATGTGTCTCGATTTTATTTCATCAATTCAAGATATAGAGGTTTAGTTTAGAAGTTCTGTGATCACCTAAAGTATGATTTTGTCATGAAAATGCAGTGGTATCCACACAGAAATAACTATATATTATTTGTAAATAATACACATATCTTGTAGAATTTAAAGAAGCTTTTAACTTATTTGACAAAGATAGCGATGGAACTATATCCAGCTCGGAGTTGGGAACTGTGATGAGGTCACTGGGTTGTAATCCTACAGAGCCTGAATTAAAAGACATGATTAAAGAAGTAGATGCTGATGGTATAACAATATAATTATCAGACATTAATTCATCAAATAAAAATACTAACGAAAAGGAAAGTTTTAACATTGATGTTCATCAATTCCACCAATATCAAAACTTTTCTTGACAGCCCACTTCATTCAGTGAAATTTCTATTAATACATGTTTGTCAATAACCTCATGTAAACTGACAATTGTTATATAATTGGTTTTAAAAATTTACATAACAGAATAAAAAGGATATTAACTTACACCCACACATACACACCCACACATACATATATATATACCTAAGAGATCGTAAAAGATTTGCCCAATATTTATATGTACGAATAAGCACAATTTTACTAATGTAATAACTACCGGTACATTTCATTTGCGCGGATTAGCCTTACAATTGAGCGGAAAAAATCCTTCATTTGCGCTGCAAAACACCGTTCATTTGCGCAGATTTTTTACCCGAGATTTACCTATTGCAATCCTTCAATTGCGCAGATTACCTGTAATTTTTTAATAATGATTATGGTATTTTTGGTAATATTTATATAATATATATTATAATAATACCTCTTCCGTCAGCCAGAAATTAGTTAATTGATAAGTTATTTCTGTTACCCCTCCCCACCGCGGGGAGGTGGAAGTAGGATTTTGAGCAGGATATATATAAGCACTAGTTTAATACAAATAAAAGCATCATAAAATCCACAGCGATATAAAAGACATAAAATACAGTTTAGTCAT
Organism: Bathymodiolus septemdierum; assembly: GCA_963383655.1. NCBI lineage: Eukaryota > Metazoa > Mollusca > Bivalvia > Mytilida > Modiolidae > Bathymodiolus > Bathymodiolus septemdierum. The sequence continues at coordinate 120,047,464 of OY726519.1, forward strand.
AAAATCCACAGCGATATAAAAAGCATAAAATACAGTCGAGTCACAAAACATTTAGATGTCGGTTTTAGCAGAGTATTTGTAACCTATCGCTTTCACAAACTGGTATCTGTCGATCTCGTTAGCCTGTAGTTTGCTGTATTGGTCCATCAGGTAAGAAAGCTTTTCCATCTTAGATCTTCGGATGACTGCTGGCATATGGATTGTTCTGACTTTTACATATGTTTTTGCTTGAATTTTTGACAGAACATCTAAGATAATAAATATTGTGGGATGAGCTGCATAAAATTGTCCGTTGTAGTCAATGGAACAACTCCGCTCCATTAGTTGTGCGTTTTGCGTTGAGTGACGGTAATGAAGACCACAATGTGGAGGAAACCTTGAATCCGGCACAATGTAATTTTCCAATATATAATCAGCGAACGAAGTACATCGCGGATCTTCTGGTAACACCCTCATAATATCGTCCCCGAAGCAGTCTTCAACATCACTTGGGTCCAGAAAGGCAAGTCCAAAAAACGATTTAAGCCATTTTCCTGTGTTTGATTCGTTGTCCTTGTATTCAGTGGAATGTCCTGTCTTCTGAATTTTTCTCCACCAGATTGTCCTAGGTGGAAACGACAGCAATGTATACTTGTTTCAGGAAACCTCTGACGGAAAACATTGTGGACAGTGATTTCTAGATCAACATGTACAACGGCAGGCTTAAATGTAAGATCTATTGCACTACAAATGTCAATAACATGTTGCAAAAACTTGCGATAGGTGTCTTCTGATTTCGAGACTAACAAAGCGAAGACAAGTGGTATGTAGTGACCATTGCTGTACCCATGTATAGTATACAACTGTTCAAAGAATTTCGGACAGCATTTGAATGTCCCATCAATGAAAATTTCTTTCACTTGAGTACAGAGTACACGAAGATTCGAAGTGCAGGATAAAATAATGATATTCGAATCTACATCATTTACTAAACACATATCCTCAGACTTAGATGTTTTAACTGTCGTAGTGCTTAGTGCCTCGTGAACGTCTATTATACATTTTGGTAAAGTCGGATTTCTCTTCCTTGGCTGCCTATATATCGCTAGTGGCAGACTTTTCAGGTAATTGTCCGTCAAATGTTGCTCCTCTCCTGTCTGAAGCTCGCTACGTATAAGTTTTGACGGTCTTTCAGCAATGTCATTATTTGCTTTTCTCTTGACGGAAACATGAATTTATTGCCTCTCAACCTTTCTAGCGTCGGTGTCATGGTTGTGTTCTGTGTTTGCAGATATTAGTAATTTAGACTGTTCTCAGCCTAGCTTTACACGTTTTCAAAGTGCACCTCCAAGATATGTCGCCACTCTTTAACAAACTATCAATTCGGTAAGTAAATCCAGCGTTTGTACGACTTCGGATTTTCACGCCGTTTTGATTTGGTTCGTGTATGATACTTCAGCAGTTCGGAGGCCTACACTAACAATTGGGGGCTCTTTGGAAAGGAAAATTACTTGACTTTCGACTGGTGAAATTTTTTTTTGAAAATATTAAGGCGTTCCGAAGTTACGATCAATTTAACACGACGGCTTAAAAAAATGGAAGCAAGTGAGTTCGCCCCCTTGTAGTATTATATAGTCCTTTTTTTTTTCGGACGCACCTAGCCCCTGTGGTAGACCTGGATTACCCTAAAATATTTCCATCATTCAATTTTTTTTAAATTTGCATCATGGAATAGTTATGTCTAAATACATTTTCTGCCAAAGTGTCAAAAAATTTCACCGTGCCGTTTTCTCCATAGCACATCCTAAATATAGCAATTTTGGGGATATTCTTGATGCCAGATGGTAATACTAGTTTCGGAAGATTGTAATAGATATGCACATGTATTTCTGATTGAAAGGGAATATTTTGGCTTTAATACACTTGAGAGTGTTGTTGTTGAATAAATATGAAATATCTAGCATATCTGAATATCATGTTTGAAGATAATCACGTGCAAAACAGTGGAAACTGCAAAAAAGGGGGGATACTCTGAGGACCATCTTGGTATTAAAAATCGGATTAAAAAAATTCCTGTCAATTAATTTTCACCAAAAAATGTCACACTGAAGAATAGACATATAGACATCATTGCACCAAATTTTACAAACTTTTACCGTCAGATTTTAAAGATATTTAAATTTATGTTTTTCATGGAAGGTACCCAGAAAAAAATGAAATTGTCGAGGAAAGTTATCACACACCCATCCTTTGCTAGTTTCTTTGTTTGTGAGATAAAAAATAACTAGTTACCAATAATAAAAAGCTTTTCAATTCTTATAAGTGGATGTCCAAATTACCAAATGACTCCATTTGTCTTTTTTATTTTCAAGTCGGCTGGAGAGGGGGAGGGGTGGTTTGAGGGTGACTCTACTTGATTAATACATTGCAAAAAAAAAACACAAAAAACACAGACAGCCACCCAGCTGTATTGTTAAATTCCTTCAAATTCTGTGCTCCAGTTGTATTCGTTTGATTCTGGTTATTCTTTAGTTGTCTTAGAAGAAGGGGGCGGCGGTATAAGAGAGGCTCAGATATTACAATTTTTTCCCCAAACATAGCTTTCTATCTTTGCTAATATCTTGTTTATATCTTTCATATTTAACATTAAGTTCATGTTTTGTATCTGTTTTATTATTATTATTGATCTTATATTTATTGATTTTAGATTTATTCATTTTTGCCTTGAAATCTGTCAATGACATCTAAATGTTCGTTTCCTTCCCCCGATTTCCTACGTCCCCATGATCGCCGTGTTTAAAACTTAGACATGTTGATTGTTTAGCTTTTAAAAAGCTACAAATAACTCAAGTTTTGTGAAAATAATTCGAATATGACACAATTTAACGGCCAATTTCGTACAGGAAGCGTCTGTTTGTATATTTTAAGATTTGGGATTTAATATTCACCTGGAATTTCGTCAGTACAAATTTGCAGAAGTTTGCCGTGATACTTTTGTATCAACAAATTAAACCTTCTTTATTGCTTGAATAAAACCTTTTCCTCTTATTCTTATGTAACTTCCCATTGATTACAATTGTTTTGACAATCAGCTTTACCATAAAACGAAGATTATTTGCAAAAAGAAACAAGGCGACTTTAATTTCGCTTTGTAGTCGAGGTAGAGCGACTTCAGCCGATATAGGGCGATAATTTCGCCCACTTCGCCTGGTTTGGTGAGCCCTGCAAGGAGTACAGCTATAGAAAGGTAAAAGGAGTAATTTTTTTAACTGGCCATATCCAATGTAAACAATCTTTGTCACCAAGAAGCTTGGAATTGAGGGGGAATTTTCAAACGCACAGATGATCATATATTTGAGAAGACACTGAAAATAGAGTTATCTCCCATACCCCAGGCCTACCAACTTAATATGTAAAGTAACAAATATTAAATATAATTTTTTTTTCTCGCGCAATTGAAGGATTGAAATATGTAAATATCAGGTAAAAAAAATCGGCGCAAATGTAGGGCACTTTAGCCGCGCAAATGAAAGGGTATAGTTAATCCCCAAATCTGCGCAAATGAAATGCGCCCATAATTACAGACGCATTGACGGAATAGACGTGACTCGAATTAAAGGTTATCCTTTAGACAGTCCTTTTGTTTATTCCATCACATTCAATAAATTCGTAATAAAAATAAAAGTAGCATCTAAGCATGCCCCAGGGTGCAGTCTTTAACGACACAAAGGGGAATTAAAATTTGGATGAACATGGAATAACATTAATTTTAAAATCAGATCAAATTCATAAGCTATGGACCAGTACGAGAAGCAATTACAAATTATTGTTGTAAAGGAGAATGATTCTATAAAATATCTGTTTTCATTATATGTATACAGGAAGTGGGTGTATAGAATTTCCTGAATTTATGGAAATGATGGCAAAACGTATACAAGACGTTGATGAGGAAGAGGAATTACGTGAAGCATTTAAAGTTTTCGACAAAGACGGAAGCGGAAGTATTAGCAAAGCAGAATTAAAATTAGTGATGGAAAATCTTGGAGAAAAGCTATCACCAGAAGAAATCGAAGAAATGATGCAAGAAGCTGACAAAGACGGAAATGGAGAAATAGATTATGAAGGTGACATGATTGTTTAACTTAGAATGTTTTATTGAGTTAATCAGAAAAAAACCAAAAAGATATTACAATTAAAACAAGAACTTATCAGCAAGCACAAGCTATTGTTTAGGTCCGTAATCCTGTATTCACCAGCTGAAATATCACAAAGCGCCACTCCGCATGCAAAATGCAAACATACCAACAATGTTTTGACACAGATGAAAATCAATGCAAAATGGCATGCAACAACAATATCTTCCGCAAAAAACTGGACGTCAAACTCAAAACGTCAGATGAACACCTCGAATATGAAGTGAAAAATGAGAATTATATAAGGTATAGGGTAACATAAAAAAAGGTGCAGTGACGTTTTTCATTTCACGGAAATCGTAATGGAAAACAGCTGACACAACATGTACAGCTATCTGAAGCATAGTATCCCTACACATACAGGATTTGTGGCGAGACGAGATGATTAGAACGAATAAACGTCTTCCTTCCCATAAACGTCATCCGTCGTGAAGTTAATGTAGTAAACGACACAGATGTATAAAATGTTATATTCCATCTTGATTTAATGAATTAGTGTGTATTTCTGTCAATAAAATTCTTCAGTAACACTGGACCAAAATCAAAGAAGGAGAAAAGAAATATCTAAAGCTAATTAATAATTTTGGAAAAAATATTTTACATGAATACAGAACCAGAACAAGGCTAGTTATAATTAATATCTTCTCTATGTTGTTATTTCAGAATTTGTCGAGATGATGATGGCTAAATGAGATAAACATGGCGAAAATGGCAATACTCAAGCGTGTTTTACGATATCACGTCTGTATTCATAATAACTTGTAATATCAACAACAACCTTTCATTTTACATTTATTTTTTGTTCAATCATTTGAGTAAATAGTGGTTCCATTTACAACGATGAACAAGTTATAACATATTTGTATATACATGTACTATTTATAACATATTTGTATATACTATTTATTTCGAGTGTTTGGTAAATAAAGAATTAACACTGGAATATTTGTAACATTTTATTCAAGTGTTTCATTTTACAATTACGTAGAAGTCATGTTTAAATAAAAAGATAGTATGCCATTATTTCCTCCATTTGAAGTCTTGTATCAAGATGACAAATAAGAGATATATTTGAAAGAGTACGGTAAACATCGTATGTGGTCTACCTTCAAAAGTGAAAAGTTTATTCCTTTTAGATTTTAAAAAATATTTGTTCATATTATTATTAATAAACTATTCATATACAGATTGACAAATGACATAGTTTGTGTAGATGTATTTCATTTAAGGTTTTCCTTTCTATCAAATAGACCAGATTTACATTGTAAATAAGTCAATAAAATTCAAGAGGAAGCAATATTCAAATACAATTACACCACAATACACAGAAAATGCCAAATACAATTCCCTACCATCTCCTTCCGTCAGTAGTAGCATAAACAAATTAAAACGTCCACAGATATTCTTTAACGCATATTGATGCATAGAAGAAACACACAATTTTCAAAATAATTGTTTCTTATTGTCGTAATAGTTTTGTCAAAATACATGCTTTCGGTAAGAAGGGGTATGGACGTACTGGAGATACTATTCAACATTACTCTCGGAGACAAAGTAAAGTAAATAAACAGCGAATTTATCGCTGTTCTACATTTCACAGTCATACTACGGACTTCAACAATGAGGACAACACAAACCCTAATATGAGTGTGAAACTGCCCCAAGCCTACAGTTGAACATTTACTTCTATCGCCGGTTTTTGGTGGAGTCTGTGTTGTTCATCTTTTTAGTTTCCTGTGTTTGTTGTTTTTGTTTTCATTGTCTTCTTCCTGTGTATTGTACATCAAATTGTACGAGTTTCTCTGGATTGTCCATTCTTGATTGACACATCGCTTTCCTCTAATGTTTATTTTCTTCTGGGCATCTTTTAATGTTATTTGATGTGTAGAATTTTATTTCCATGATCAACAGGAAAAGATAGTACGATGAAGTAATCTAACAAATACCGTAATCATCATGTCCGACATCATTGGCTCCCAACAAGCATATAATAAGACAGTTTAATGGAGTTTGATGTCGGCTGACTAGTTAGATAGACCGTATTAATAGAGTTTGATGTCGGCTGACTAATTAGATAGACCGTATTAATAGAGTTTGATGTCGGCTGACTAATTAGATAGACCGTATTAATAGAGTTTGATGTCGGCTGACTAATTAGATAAACCGTATTAATAGAGTTTGATGTCGGCTGACTAATTAGATAGACCGTATTAATAGAGTTTAATGTCGGCTGACTAATTAGATAGACCGTATTAATAGAGTTTGATGTCGGCTGACTAATTAGATAGACCGTATTAATAGAGTTTGATGTCGGCTGACTAATTAGATAAACCGTATTAATAGAGTTTGATGTCGGCTGACTAATTAGATAAACCGTATTAATAGAGTTTGATGTCGGCTGACTAATTAGATAGACCGTATTAATAGAGTTTGATGTCGGCTGACTAATTAGATAGACCGTATTAATAGAGTTTGATGTCGGCTGACTAATTAGATAAACCGTATTAATAGAGTTTGATGTCGGCTGACTAATTAGATAAACCGTATTAATAGAGTTTGATGTCGGCTGACTAATTAGATAGACCGTATTAATAGAGTTTGATGTCGGCTGACTAATTAGATAAACCGTATTAATAGAGTTTGATGTCGGCTGACTAATTAGATAGACCGTATTAATAGAGTTTGATGTCGGCTGACTAATTAGATAGACCGTATTAATAGAGTTTGATGTCGGCTGACTAATTAGATAGACCGTATTAATAGAGTTTGATGTCGGCTGACTAATTAGATAGACCGTATTAATAGAGTTTGATGTCGGCTGACTAATTAGATAGACCGTATTAATAGAGTTTGATGTCGGCTGACTAATTAGATAGACCGTATTAATAAGAAAGGATAGAGATCCATATGAAGGACTAGTACACTTAGACAAAAATTGAACAATTAGGATAGCTCATACACTGAAACTTATATGCTTTAGAAAATAACAACTAAAACAACAAGAAAATTGAGGAACACGAATCTGACTAAAACGGGGGGAAACTCAGGTGCTCAGGAAGAGTATGGAGTTGATTATTCATTATGAATAAGAATAGGAATACTAAACATCAAAATGTTAATGCAAAGATGTATGTTGTATGATTTAAGTATTAACACGATTTAAGAATAATAGAAAATACAAAGATGTAACTAAGAAAAGTTGTCAATAAATATACAACGACAAACACGTGGCCACATATTAAGATAATAGACCCAAGAAAAAAGCACAAAACGTGAACAAATAAAATTAAAGCGAAACAACACGTTTGGATGCCATTGAAAACATCCGTTGAAATGAAAGACATTTCGGAATGGAAATCAACCCGTGCGCTACATGTTGCACCCTCTGTGTAACACTGGCCAATGATCAGAGTTCAGTGAATGTCATAAACGAGGTAAATGAAGCTGAAAGAAATTTTCGACAGTGCAATCAGATTCCAATTCATCTCCGAGTCGTACACTTGGTATCGATCAACCAATTCACAATGGCGATCGTAAACCTTTCGATGTGAAGACAAATGTGATGCTTGCCTTTTTATGGGAGTATTAATTTTATAACATTAAAGTCAGGTTTTATGCCAATGTTCGTCTTAGTTTTACCAATGCCTTTATTATTTTGTTTTTTGTGTGTATATGTCTCACATTTAGTTTTAAAATGATTAAAGTGTACAATCTTTGAAATATTATTAATTTATTTATCGAAATCTCTACGAGGTAAATAGAACGGAAATGATTAAGAGTTAGAAGATAGAAATCGAAAGTATACCACTGTGAATAATTTGTTTACATCAATAAATGTTTACTACGATACCAAGGGGGAATGATATGTGAATGTATACTGAATTATTGATAGTTAGGATCAATTATATTATATTACTATACCTTCTTAATAACACCTTCTACTGTTGATAATAACTATATGGGACATTATTAAGACAACATTTATATTTCATATAAAATTTAAATATACGGTTAGCATATAAAAATACAAATACACAGGTATGTTGCTAAGCATTTAAATCTTTATTCAGACAGGTAAGAATCAAACAAAGAGTCAATATAGCAGGTGCATATTATTTTGTTTTCCTCTCAAAGTCTTTTAAATTATATTGCTTTCCAACATTAATATGAGAATACCTGATCAAGGGTATTCATGGCAGCATCATGCACACTACATTACAAATATAGATATATATATACGTTTTCATCTTAGTACAATATAGATATATATATACGTTTTCATCTTAGTACAATATAGATATATATATATACGTTTTCATCTTAGTACAATATAGATATATATATACGTTTTCATCTTAGTACAATATAGATATATATATATACGTTTTCATCTTAGTACAATATAGATATATATATATACGTTTTCATCTTAGTACAATATAGATATATATATATACGTTTTCATCTTAGTACAATATAGATATATATATATACGTTTTCTTCTTAGTACAATATAGATATATATATACGTTTTCATCTTAGTACAATATAGATATATATATATACGTTTTCTTCTTAGTACAATATAGATATATATATACGTTTTCTTCTTAGTACAATATAGATATATATATATACGTTTTCATCTTAGTACAATATAGATATATATATACGTTTTCATCTTAGTACAATATAGATATATATATATACGTTTTCATCTTAGTACAATATAGATATATATATACGTTTTCATCTTAGTACAATATAGATATATATATATACGTTTTCATCTCAGTACAATATAGATATATATATATATACGTTTTCTTCTTAGTACAATATAGATATATATATACGTTTTCTTCTTAGTACAATATAGATATATATATATACGTTTTCATCTTAGTACAATATAGATATATATATATATACGTTTTCATCTTAGTACAATATTGAGTCATGCATAAATATCAACTAATCAGAATAGCTTAATTTGAGATGCATATATCGATTGGATCATTTTACCAGATTAACACGATGGGTGCCACCAGTGGAGCAGGAACTGCTAACCCTTCCGTAGCACCTGAGTTCATCCCCGGTTTTTAGTGGGGTTCGTGTTACTCGATCTTTAGTTTTATATGTATGTTTTGTAGATCATTGTTTGTCTTTTTGTACTTTTTCTTTTGACCATTGTGTTGTCTGCTCTTCCTCGATATACGGATTCTGATTACCTCTTTTGTATCTATCTCCAAACTCTTCTTTGATTACTACAAGTACACATCCTACTGTTCTGACAATCAAATAAACCACTTCTTTGCTAGGATTATTTTAGACAATGTCGACAAAATAATAGATGTGGGGTTCGTGTCATTGATTCTTTAACAAACATACATTTTTGCCAGATATATATACAGAACATACATACCTTGTCATTTGAATATACAATGTATTTTATGAGACTTAAGAAAAGTTAGAAATGCGATGCTTGCCGAACATAAGTCACTTGCCCCGTGTATTTAACGTATATTCTATTTATCAACAATGTCTAACAAGCTAAAACTGTGATCACTAAAGACAGAATTTACCAAAAGACATTCAAGCCATTACAAACCATCGGTTAAGGGTATCCACTTCATTGTCTGTCGCGTTAATCCAGCACTAGATTTTGTCTATCGTTTTCCGCTCTACATAGCACTATGAACAAGAGCTTTCTAAATTCAGTGATAATGTGTCTAAAATACTTAAATAGTCAATGTTTTTCAAATGTTCAAATAAAACGATTACAACGCTTTTCGTCCGTTATATGTGAGGATTGGTGTGCTATTCACATATAGAAAACACTAGCATGGCCGCATCATTTCACTGGTGTAACCACTGCCACTTTTTATTGAAGTGTCTACCAAGCCAGGAAATAAACGTTAGAGAAAACCGAAGTGGCAATCAAGATTGAACAATTCAGAGAAACTGGCAACATTGGCCACACAAGACACATGACTGCATATATGTATTCAGGGTATTGATTTTGGTATGGTGACTATTGAGCAGAAGAGACATATCAAGGACTGATCATTTACCAGATGCACATGTGTAAGATACAATGGAATTGTGAAAATCTTCACACTAGATCTACAAATATCAACATTCTACACATGACATAAATTGAAAAACGTTTGTAATTACAGATATCCACATCCTACCTTAACAGAATAGTGGTGTCCAACACATATTGTGTAGTGTTTTTGTTGTTTTATTACGTCGTCTTGTGTACGAAGAGTTTGAAGATATCAAAGGGGTAATCAGAATCCGTATATCGAAGAAGAACAGACAACACAATGGCTAAAAGGAAAAATACAAAAGGACAAACAACGCTCAACAAAACATACATATAAAAATAAAGATCGAGTAACACGAACCCCACTAAAAACCGAGGGGTGCTCCGGAAGGGTAAGCAGTTCCTGCTCCACTAGTGGCACCCGTCGTGTTAATCTAGTTACAAACCCGGTAATTAGTCGTGAATGAAGAAAGGACCGGGAAGTGTTTAAGACAAGTGGAACATATCCATGGTCATTTGTGACACAGATATTCCATAGCGGTCAACCAAGTCATGGTGGCGACCGTAAAGTTTTCGAAGTGATGACTTCAACTTTACCAAAAGGAACCCTTGGTTCAGTAGCTTCCTTGTTAGCAGTAACCCTCTATCAAGGAAATCCTAATAGGAACCACAAGCTCTGGAATATCGTATCATCTGAGAGATATATCCTCCATATGCAGATGCTGCTGGAATGTTGCTACATATAAATGGAAAGTTCACAATGGGGAAATTGAAATCATCTCTTTTGTCGTAAAGTTTCGTTCTTAACCGACCCTCACTGTATCTGTGGTATCCTTTATTTCAAGCTCAATGGGATAGATGCGATCAATATAATCACCAAACCTAGAATTATTTAGTGAAAGGACATCATCTATATAACGGAACGTGAAATTAAAGGATCGGGCTAGCTTCTTTTAGTTTTTCTTGAGAAGCCCCTGTATGAAGTCTGCCTCATACGAATAAAGGAACAAGTCAACGAGAAGAGGAGCACAGTTTGTACCCATAGGTATGCCGAATGTCTGTTGAAAAACACGTCCACCAAACCTAGCAAATATATTGTCAATCAAAAACTCGAGCATGTTGAAGATATCAGTTTCAGAAAACTTTTTGGTGGAATCAGAGTGGTGTTTTGCAAAATAAGATATGTCTCTTCCTAGCACAAGGTATTTGTATCTACGTTGGCCATTGTTTTTTTATGAAACACAGTTGGACCAACTCCCTTAATTTGTCCTTCAGCTTAGAGTGAGGAATAGTCGTGTAAAGGGTAGAGAGGTCAAATGTTTTAATGCTATTGCAGAAGGTGAGAGACCTAGATTGTATGTACTCTAACAGATCTTTCGAGTTCTTCAGAATCCACATCTGATTCACACCACATCTCGAGTAGCTAGTGTCACAGTAGCTCTGAAGCCCGGTTGTGACCGCCGATAGAATACATGTACCCTATGTTGCCAGTTTCTCTGGATTGTCCATTTTGTGATTGCCCCTTCGGTATTCTCTAACGTTTATAAATTACTTACGCATACCATGAAATATTGCATTGTCATTACCGCAATCGACAGCCTACCAATACTATGCGCCATTGTCAGAAATCCACTGTGGAAGTGACCTCCTCTCACTACAGAAATTCACATCCTACCCATAACATGTAACATTACCTTATCACTGAAGAAATCCACATCCTACTATTAGCATTTGCATGACCGCATCATTTCACTAAAAGGGGAGGTTTGGACATATGAAACTAGTTTAACTCCGCTACTTTTTATTGAAGTGCCTGTACCAAGCCAGGAAAGTGAGTGGTGGTGTATTTGTGTGTTAGGGGTACCAAGCCAGGAAAGTGAGTGATGGTGTATTTGTGTGTTAGGGGTATAGATGCCAGGAAAGTGAGTGGTGGTGTATTTGTGTGTTAGGGGTATAGATGCCAGGAAAGTGAGTGGTCATGTATTTGTGTGTTAGAGGTATAAGTGAGTGGTCATGTATTTGTGTGTTAGGGGTATACGTGAGTGGTCATGTATTTGTGTGTTAGGGGTATAAGTGAGTGGTCATGTATTTGTGTGTTAGGGGTATAAGTGAGTGGTCATGTATTTGTGTGTTAGGGGTACAAGTGAGTGGTCATGTATTTGTGTGTTAGAGGTATAAATGAGTGGTCATGTATTTGTGTTAGGGGTATAAGTGAGTGGTCATGTATTTGTGGTTTAGGGGTATAAGTGAATGGTCATGTATTTGTGTGTTAGGGGTACAAGTGAGTGGTCATGTATTTGTGTTAGAGGTATAAGTGAGTGGTCATGTATTTGTGTGTTAGAGGTATAAGTGAGTGGTCATGTATTTGTGTGTTAGAGGTATAAGTGAGTGGTCATGTATTTGTGTGTTAGAGGTATAAGTGAGTGGTCATGTATTTGTGTGTTAGAGGTATAAATGAGTGGTCATGTATTTGTGTGTTAGAGCTATAAGTGAGTGGTCATGTATTTGTGTGTTAGAGGTATAAGTGAGTGGTCATGTATTTGTGTGTTAGAGGTATAAATGAGTGGTCATGTATTTGTGTGTTAGAGCTATAAGTGAGTGGTCATGTATTTGTGTGTTAGAGGTATAAGTGAGTGGTCATGTATTTGTGTGTTAGGGGTATCAGTGAGTGGTCATGTATTTGTGTGTTAGGGGTATCAGTGAGTGGTCATGTATTTGTGTGTTAAGGGTATCAGTGAGTGGTCATGTATTTGTGTGTTAGGGGTATAAGTGAGTGGTCATGTATTTGTGTGTTAGGGGTATAAGTGAGTGGTCATGTATTTGTGTGTTACTGGTATCTATTTGATCTCTGTCTAAGATGATGATATTTTATTTTGGAATTGTTCCGACAGTGTGGTATTTTTTTTTTGCATTTCATTGATATATAACATGACATGTCATAGTAGTATGATTACATTTCATTGATATATAACATGACATGTCATAGTAGTATGATTACATTTCATTGATATATAACATGACATGTCATAGTAGTATGATTACATTTCATTGATATATAACATGACATGTCTTAGTAGTATGATTACATTTCATTGATATATAGCATGACATGTCTTAGTAGTATGATTACATTTCATTGGTATATAATGTGCCATGTCTTAGTAGTATAATTACAGGATTGTGAAAAGAAAGCTTAAACAGTGATGGTCAACAATTTCACCAACATATACAAAACGAACAATCACCTCTTTTCTTCAATTATTTACCACTGTTTCTGACCATATGCAAGAATGTTTATTAATTAAATTAACAAAAAAAGTAACAAACATTGCTGTTGACTGGGTCAAAACCCTACCATCCACATAATCAGATTTAAAGGGTGACACAATTGAAATTGTTCAGAAAGGGTCAATTTTTTTGTTAATCGGGTCCAACTGACATCATAAAATGGCAGGATGACCTTTGCTGACATTAGTTTATAAACGGGTCGCATATTCTTGTTGCATTCCGTCACTAAAGGGATAAAAAGATCCACGTGTAAGAACAATGATTTAGTGTTCTATCATCATGATCTGATATGGTAGAGAACATCAACCTTAATTTTAACTGCATGTATTCACACGATGTACGATGTGTCCAAGTATATTATATAATAACGATATAGGCTGTCCTATTAATTATGTTAATATCTAAAGATGTATTGATGTAAGATCAGGATAAGGTCACAATAACCACATATATAATTTGAATACATACAATATTTTTTAATTTAGTCGTAAGTTGAGCTGTAGCATACAGAGTTATATTTCTTGATTAACAATAAAGTTCACCGAGGAGACCATATCTCATAGAGCATCATTAACCCATAGACAATAAAATATCTTTAATCATTTATACATAAACGTCAATGTTAATGTATTATAAAACTATGATCACAAAAGGGAAATAAAATGTCTGACCAACTGGTAGATGTAAGTACTGAATTAAATGATTATTATGATTATTTTGAGTTCATATGAAAATTACAGTTAAATTGAAAATAAATGATGATACATTAAGCAAGCCACACTTGACTTAACATAGATATATTGATGTATCTTACGGATTCTGCATGCAACAGTGAGATGATATAACAACACACAAAAAACAATGCTGCGACTTTAAATATTGGAAATTACGCTCGATGATACATGAGATATATGCTTTATTGTCTGTTTGTTGTTATAATGTATTCCCGAGAGAGAGCCCCAGGTTGGATAAATATGATCTAGTACATATTCGTTGCGGGGCATATTGCTGTTGAAAATGGGGTCCACTTGTGTTGGAGGAATAAAATACATGACTATCCATTAAAAAGGAGCTTAGATGAGTGCCATGCATTGTCACGCTCCATTTTCCTAGAAGAACACTCAGTCGTCTCTTATGTTCAACAGTTTTTTTTAGGTGTGATTGCAGCTGGTCTATTGCTAAGCAAACATTTTCAATATACCATCTACTTTTTTCCTTATTATGCAATTAAAATATTTCTTCACATGCCAATATCAACCCCATCTCTTACCATTGCCATATTTGTCTTGAATATGACTAGTGAAATACTAACGTGGTGTTTATCTTGAATATGACTAGTGGAATACTAACGTGGTGTTTAACTTGAATATGACTAGTGAAATACTAACGTGGTGTTTATCTTGAATATGACTAGTGAAATACTAACGTGGTGTTTATCTTGAATATGACTAGTGAAATACTAACGTGGTGTTTATCTTGAATATGACTAGTGAAATACTAACGTGGTGTTTATCTTGAATATGACTAGTGAAATACTAACGTGGTGTTTAACTTGAATATGACTAGTGAAATACTAACGTGGTGTTTATCTTGAATATGACTAGTGAAATACTAACGTGGTGTTTATCTTGAATATGACTAGTGAAATACTAATGTGGTGTTTATCTTGAATATGACTAGTGAAATACTAACGTGGTGTTTAACTTGAATATGACTAGTGAAATACTAACGTGGTGTTTAACTTGAATATGACTAGTGAAATACTAACGTGGTGTTTATCTTGAATATGACTAGTGAAATACTAACGTGGTGTTTAACTTGAATATGACTAGTGAAATACTAATGTGGTGTTTATCTTGAATATGACTAGTGAAATACTAACGTGGTGTTTATCTTGAATATGACTAGTGAAATACTAACGTGGTGTTTAACTTGAATATGACTAGTGAAATACTAACGTGGTGTTTATCTTGAATATGACTAGTGAAATACTAACGTGGTGTTTAACTTGAATATGACTAGTGAAATACTAACGTGGTGTTTAACTTGAATATGACTAGTGAAATACTAACGTGGTGTTTAACTTGAATATGACTAGTGAAATACTAACGTGGTGTTTAACTTGAATATGACTAGTGAAATACTAACGTGGTGTTTATCTTGAATATGACTAGTGAAATACTAACGTGGTGTTTATCTTGAATATCTTAACACTGGTTGGTATTAGTTGTTCTACTGGTATAAAAGGTATTCATCTAGGCCTTAATGATTTGCATGGTCGCATCGTTTTTCTGGGAAAGAAAGTGGAAAAATAGGTATAAAGTTTTGCAATACATACAATAAGTTAGATTATATGTAACCCTGTATCAAAATATTTATCCTCAAAGCCATGGGAAAAACGCTCACCTTTGTTGTTAACTAGGTCACATGTCATTGTACGTCTGGGTTGAGAAAATGTTTTCAGTTTCTATGACGTACATGGATACCTTTCTCTTCAGTTAGGCACGAATATAAAAAAAACTCGAATAGAAACAAGTGTTTGTGGTATACTTTCGACTCTTGTCCGTACCAAGGGAACTCGATGTAACCTTATGTGAGTTTCGACTCTTGTCCGTACCAAGGGAACTCGATGTAACCTTATGTGAGTTTCGACTCTTGTCCGTACCAAGGGAACTCGATGTAACCTTATGTGAGTTTCGACTCTTGTCTGTACCAAGGGAACTCGA